>PKMM01028744.1:57255-365323 GCA_002933915.1 Eutrema heterophyllum | reverse complement strand
AAGGCTAATCCTCTGTTGCCTCAGAATCACCATCAGCATCAGGATCACCAACATGAGAGAGATCAACTGGAGTCTGCGAGGTTCCAGGCTGCCCGCGCGGTGTCGATCGACACCATGTAGTGTCGATCGATACTCCTCCTCTAAATCTGCTTCACGGTAAGACACAAGACACAAAACCAAAAATTAAAAACGAAAATAAAAACATATGTACGGACTCACCACTGGGTTGCCTCCCACCAAGCGCTTGTTTAACGTCACGAGCTTGACTTTGCTCAATTGATCAGTCGGGGCGAGGTTGAGAGCTTACTCCCATGCAAGTTCCACAGCTAGATACTTGCAGACTCAGAGTTCTACTCAACATGCTCTCTATAACCTCTTTTCCTTTCTCTTTCAGCTCCGGAGTAAGAATGACTCTAGCCTTGGAGAATGGTTTTGAGGTTCCTTTGCACTTCACCTTGTACTCAATTGAGTCCCCATCAAACTTCTGAGGGATTAAAGTCATAGAGGCAGCACCTTTCGCTTCTTTGCTTTTTGCTTTCTTCTTTGTTGCTTTAACCTTTTTGGCAACCCTCTTGGTGATGCTGGGAGGTTCATCCGAAACAGTCGCGGCCTTCGGCTCATAGTAAGGCTCATCCAGCAAATCGATCATCAGTGTCTCGCCGGCAGCAGTGGTGATGCATGAGACGTGTCTGGGTGTTCTTCTACAAGGGATGGCGTCATAGTAGACCTCGTCGTCAATGTAAGAGAAAGAGATTCTCTTGTTTGGTGTGTCCATGATCGCGCCAGCAGTAGCCATAAACGGTCTTCCCAAAATCAAAGGGACTTTAGATCCTTCGCTCATCTCTACAACCTGAAAATCAGTAGGAACCAGACAGTCTCCTACTTTGACCGGCAAATCAAGGATCGTGGCATAGGGAAGTGAGCTTGTGGAGTTAGCGTATGTGAGAATCGTGTTGGGAGATCCCATATCAGCTTTCAATTTCTCCGCAATCTCCCTCGACATGAGGTTGACACTAGACCCTGAGTCAACAAGAGACTCCTTAAACTCGACTCCAGAGATGGAGCATGGAACAGAGAATTTCCCTGGGTCTTCCCTCTTAATCAGCTGCCTAGGCGGTAGCGATCTGGCTCTTGCCTTGTTGAAGAGTATTTCGATCTCTTCCATGGTCTCTCTGCAATCTTTGAAATGGCTAAGTAAAGGGCGGTACTCTAGAGCTTCTTCAAAAGTCAGCGTGTGTGGGATCCTTCGTACCATCTTCTCAAAACCAAGCAGCTGCTTCGGAGTAATGGGATCTCTGAGATGTCGAGGAGTCGTAGGCTGCAGTACCTTAGACTTGTGAGCTCTGCCAACACTCATCCTTGGTTTCGTGCCAACCACTGGATGGGTATCGATCGATATAGGGGGGTGTCGATCGATGCTTGCTGCTTTGAGACGTCCTTGGTGGATTTTTGGAGTGGTGTCGATCGATACTCGATGGTGTCGGTCGACACAGAGGCGATTTCTGGGTCTGCATTGTCATCTTCAGCTTGGTGTCGATCGACACTAGTGGTGGTGTCGATCGATACCCTGGAATTTTCAGAATCCTCATCGTCAAGATCGACGAAATTTCCTGCAGTTAGGCCAATTTTTGCTCCCGGATTGACCTCTTCATCACTCGTCGAGGTGATTGCATGAACGTGTTCACTCTGTGAATGAACCATCTTTCCCTTGACAGCTGCTGAAACCTGAGTTACCTGAGTTTCCAGCATCCTGTGGCTAGTAATGAGTGCCTCGATTTTCCCATTCAGATCTGCATACAAGGCATCCATCTTCCCACTGAAATCCGCTGTCATCTTTTGCTGTCCCTGAAGAATCTGTTCAAACATAGACTCAACCTTGCTTTCAGGAGCTTTGGGTGGTGGAGATTGGTATCCACCTTGATGAGCATTATTGGTGAAATGTCGATTGTTGTTGTGCTGGTATTGATACCTCTGACCTTGAAACCCAGCTCCACCAATATAGTTAACATCTTCTACTTCATTGTCAGCGACAAAGTGGACATCCTTCTTGGTCCTTCCCATCAAAAGATTGTGCACAGAATCCAACTTGGCCTGAACTTCAGCAATCTGCGATCCATCAACTCCTCCAGCTTGCGTCTTCCGCTCGAAATCAGCATTCTTGGTGCTATTGCTAGACGCCAAGTTCTCAATAAGCACATAAGCATCGTCAGGATACATGGTGTTGAAATTCCCATTACTCGCAGAGTCCAGAGCCATCTGATACCTCCAATGGATTCCTCTGAAGAAAATACCCAGCAACTGAACCTTAGTGAACCCGTGATGTGGACAATCCCTCTGATATGACCTAAATTGTATCCACGCAGCCTTAAACGCTTCAGTTGGTCCCTGAGAGAACTGAGAAATCTTGTTCCTGAGCTCTTCGGATCTCGCATCATCATAGAAATTGTTCAGGAAAGCTGTCTTAGTCTCATCCCACGTAGTCAATGACCCAGCTGGTAGTTGCTTAAGCCAATAAGAAGCAACCCCACCAAGAGAGTATGGGAAAAGCTTACAGAATAGGTAGTCGTAGGATACTCCATTCCACTTGATGCTAGAGACCAAGTCCTCAAACCTCTCAATGTGATCCATGGGGTGTTCATGAGGAAGACCATGAAAAGGGTGATGACCCACAAGAGTGAAGTATGCAGGTTTCAGCTCAAAGTCATTCCTCTGAAAAGCAGGTGGACGAATCGCTGATCGATTGGCATAGAACTGATCAGGCCTGTTATACTCTCCAATCGTCCTACCACGATTAACCATAGCATTCCCATCATTCACCTCGTTGTTGCGCGCAGCTCGCGCGGCAATCTCATCGACAGCTGGTGGAGGGATTATGATGTTTCCCTCTCCATCAAGTCGCTGTCCAGCCTCATTGCACAAATGACCCTCTTGGTCTCTGAAAGCACCAGCCTCATCCCGAATTAAAATCACTGGATTATTGTTCATCGTTGTTGGCTTCTTCGCTTTTCTGAGTGTGCGTTCCAAATGTGCTAGTTCCTCGTTTGACAGATCGACTAGCTGAGTGTTCTTGTTTCTCCTGGTTTCTCGAGTAGGCATACACCTGAAACACAAAAGATCAAGAACGTAAGTAACTAAAAAAAAAAGGGTCGGGTGTCGACCGATACCAAGTAGTATCGATCGATACTCGACGATTTAGACGAAATTCTTCACTAAAATCTAATGGCGAAATTGAGTCCCCGGCAACGGCGCCAAATTTGATATGCTCAAATTAATACCCTAAAAAGTACTAAAGCAGTGTTGCAGTATAGTTAGGGGTCGAACACAAGGACTCCAGATATCGCACAATAGATTATGTAGATTAGAATCAAGCTAAACCAAAAAGATGTAATTAAATGCAATGCGTAAATTAAACGAGTTGTAAATCAATGAGGAAAAGGATAGGCTCAGGGTATTTCTCAGGAATTCAATGAATGTAGATAGACTAACTAACAGGATTCAGATTTAGCGCAGTTCTTGAACTCAAATCACTAAAGTATAGCTAACCAACTCTCGTTGCGAAAACTATCTAAGTCTAAATCCTAGAATTCCAAATCTCTTTGCGAATCCTAAAGTCTAAACCAGCTTTTAGTTCAGGTTTGATCTGTTCACAAAACAACTAAACCAAATCTCTTTGCGAATAGTTATTTTGCTCACCTAGGTTCTGTCAGGTAATTAATCGCACTCTCGTGCCTAACCAATTATCCTAAGATCTAAATTCCAGATTCGTCAACCTAGAATTAGCTATGGGAACAACCTAAGGCGAAGAACTTAATTCAGATGGTGAATCCTAATCAATCAATTCAACCTAACATTCAGAGAAAACCCTTATGAGAACCCTGAACCTAACAAGGGATCTACTCAGACATGGAGATTGAAACCAACAACATGATTGAATAGATCATCAAATAAAATAGATTAGAAAAGAGTAAAAGGAGATTCAGAGTTGTCTCTCTCAGAAATCTCTCCAAACTAAAGTAGAATAAAGCGTAATCAACAAAAGTGGCTGGAAAACCTAATTATAATGCTCAAACACGTTTTGGGGCTTCTTGTAATTATTAAAGTCTTCTGGACCAAAGTGCAAACTCTCCAGACTTGTAAGAAGTCGAGTTTCCTGTTTTCATGTAGTTAGTATCGACCGACACTAAGGTAGTATTGACCGACACTAGTCACTGCTCGCCAGACTAGACTGTCTTCACGAAAACTGGCATAAATTTTGATCGCACCGTTGAAATGACCTCAAACCACTTTCAAATGAAAGCTAATCCAAAGATCTGTCTTGTGTCCAAATTTGAGCTCAATCCATCGGTGGAAAGTTCTTCAAATCTTCATTTAACGTCGCGACTCGTGCTTCAGTGAGTATCGACCGATACTAGTTAGTATCGATCGATACTGAGGCCTCAAATCCGGTACTCAGCTACACGAACTTCTGTTTTGCTCCAAAATGCTCCAGAATGCTCCAGAATGCTCCAGAATGCTCCAATATCTCCAATTATGCTCCAAACGTGCTAAAACCTGTAAAAGACTCTAAAACACTACAAAATAGTAGAAAGACTCTATAAAACGAACCTATATCATGGCCTAAAAGGGGTAAAAACCATGATATATCATACTTCCATTTATCTTTGCAGATCTCCTAGACCGGAATGTCCACCTTGCATTATCAGGTACTTATTACGACAATTTAAAAAAAAAATGATTATAGTAATTTATATATTAACTTCATACAATTTTCACGTAAATTGTAGGGGTTGGAGCATTTTTTCGGGACTTATGTTCAAGAACTTTGCATAAGAGTCGCCTTCAAATTCTAAAACAGAACATCGTTTTAATCCTATGCAATTTGGAAAAGATCTTCCCACCTTCATTTTTCGATGTGATGGAACACCTGCCTATACATTGCCCCTACGAAGTTGAATTAGGAGGCCCTGTCCAGTATAGGTGGATGTATCCTTTTGAAAGGTTTTTTAAAAAGTTGAAAGGGAAAGCAAAGAACAAAAGATATGCGGCAGGATCGATTGTTGAATCATATATCAATGACGAGATTGCTTATTTCTCAGAGCACTACTTTGCTGGGAATATACAAACGAAATCAAGGTAAATTCTAAAATCAATCACATCATGTCCACTTTGCCATTTAACTTTTTGTATACACATGCTATATATGTATTATAATGTGAATTACTTTTTAACTCATTTGATCAGGTTAACAAGATTCGATGAAGGTGAAGTCCCTGTATATCATGTCCTTGGAGTACCTTCTATATTTACTCAAGTAGGCCGTCCAAGTGGAGAAATGCATGAAATATGGCTCTCAGAGAAAGACTATCAATGCGCACATGCATATGTTTTACGAAATTGTGACTATTTTCAGCCAATTGAGAGGTATATAAGTTGGCATCTCTCCCAGATTGCGTTTTAATATATATAATCTTTGTTTAATTTCTCATATAATTTGTGTTGGTCTTGTGTAGAATGTTTGAGGAATTTATCGCCTTTCATCTTCATCCCCTTTCAATCGAAGCACACGATGCCGGAAGATAAGAACAGTGGTAAACGCCGGAAGAAATTCGTTTCCAACGTCTCTCAGAGAGCCGGAGCTTCGTCGCGACCAGTGAACCCTCTACCGCCGCAGTACACCTTCACACCGGCGGCCCAATCTCTTCCGAATCTGTCGTCACCTCCTATGAACCGTCAACCGTCAATGCCAGCCGCAACCGTCAATGTCCGAAACTTTCCACCTCCGACCCAGCTCTTCCGGAGCACCTCAGAGCAACCACCTGAATGCTCTCCATCTCAAGGTCCGACAATCCATCGACAATCATCTAAACCTCAAGCGCTGCCGACTCCAAGATCTTCCAATTCGAGTGTTCCTCTGCAGAACTCCGACGGTCATAGCAACCACTCAGTCAACCACTTCGAAGATGATACGATTGACGATAATGCACAGTTTCAAGCCGACCTCCAGGATGAGCAACTTAGGGTGCTTAAGGCGCTGCTAAGGGTGCCTAACCGGCATGAGTTTACCACGGTGCTGTCTCCGACATGCCCTCAGCTGCCAAACACCACATGGTAAATGTTTCCATTCCTGTCTAAATTCATTTCTTTGTGTTAACACTGTTGTTAGAGTTTGCTTAAACACAAGTGTTTTGTTTTGTTTTGTTTTTGTACTGATGAAGCTAGATATGTTTTGTTTTTGTACTGATGAAATTTGATCTCTATCTATGTACTGAATGATGTCTCAGTCCTTTATGTATGTAACATGTTTTTGTATGATGTTGGATTTAGATTGTGGTTTCCTGCGTCTTCTAGTTCTGGTCACTGAAAAGCTTTGAGTGTGATCACTGAAAAGCTCTAAGTTTAGTGTCATTCTCTCTTGGTATTATGCTGCGTCTTCTAGTTCTAGTCACTGAAAACCTCTTAATTTATTTGACACTTCATTGAACATGTTTCTAAAGTTGAACATTATCATTTAGATCATATTGTGGTTCAGTTTGGGAGAAAACTTGTTGACTAATATTCAAAAGTTAACTTCAATATGGTTCTGGTTCGATTTGATAAAACATCTTAGTTAACTTCAATATGGTTCTGGTTCAATATGGTTTTGTGTGTTTTGATTTTAGTCGGATTGGTATGATTTGGCTGATTTGCCTACTACCCCTTACTTATATCATGCATTAGGAACTAACGGTTCCTACACGTTTGCTATATTATTGTTAAGTTTGATAGTCATGAATCATGATACTAAAAACAGTCTTCTGCTTGGTTTCATGAGGAAATACTGAAAATGTCTAAACCCTTTTTTGCATTGTCTTATTTGTCTCTGTCTAGGTTTGGCCGTGACAAGGGAAAGCTGACAAGGAAGATCACCAAGGTGTTCACAAACAAGTTTGATGGTCCATACTACAGTTGGACTATTGTGCCTCGGGATAGACAGGAAAGGTACTTCGTCGAGTTCGCGGTAAGCATTTCTCTTATGTCCATGCTATTCTATGCCTTTCTTTCTATTATGTCCACTAACCCGAATCACACTTCTCTTGTAGAAAACGCACACATGGGATCCCTTAATCTCAGGGGTAGTACAACAACATTTCGAGAGGATTTGTCAAAGGCGAATGAAAGATATGGTAAGCACCGCGAGGACTTCTCGACAGCGACCACACTGGATTAACTCAACTCTCTGGACAACAATGATAGAGTGTTGGGACACTGAAGAAGCTCGAGAGAGGAGTAAGACCACATCCGCTGCTCGGAAATCTGACCGTAAAGGCCTTGGTGTGCACAAGCACGTATCAGGCCAAAAGTCATATCAACAAATCCAACAAGAAATGGTAAGTGTAAATTCACTATCTAATACTTTTGCAACTTTCTATTATGTAACAAATTTATATGTTACATTTTCAGGAAGAGGAATTGGGAAGACCGGTTAGTATCGGTGAGGTTTTTGTGAAGACTCACACAAAATCAGATGGGACGTTTGTTGATCTGAAGGCTGAGAGGATCGCGCAAACTTACGAGAAGAACTTGCAAGCTAAGATGCAAGAGATCGGGCCTGAAACTTCAGACGGTAGGTCGCAGCAGCGAGAGCTAACCACAGAGGACTACAACGACCTCTTTCTTCATGTAAATACATGTTATCTTTGTTATCTTTGGTTTTCTGTCCTTTGCGTTTCATAAATATATGTATTATTTATGCAGTCAACTTTCACAGATGAAAGAGGCAGGCCATATGGAATAGGAAGCCTCGCAGAGTCTCATGTTGGTGGAAAACGCAAGTTCGAGGACAGCTCTTCATCATTTCAAACTCTACAAGACAAGTTGGAAGAAGCTCAACGCCAAATAGAAGAACAAGCTGCTTCTAACGCTCGGCGGGAGGCAGAGCTTACCAAACTTGCAGCTGACAACCAAAGCAAGCTTACCCAACTTGCAGCTGACCACAAAGACAAGTTCGAGCATTATTCACTGGTGGAAAGGTATCTTCGTGAAACCGATCCAAATTTTCTGGACTTCATGGCTTCTCAATCTGGTCGGCAGCATGATTCTACACCCTAGTCTATCATTTTATTTCATGTTTTTGAACTTTAGAACATTAAGTTTTCTTTGTATTGGTTTGTACTTGATATGTTAAAATAATATATGATGATTTCTTTGTATTAATGTTTCTTTCATTTTAACGTGTGTAGTCTTTTTATTAGTTTGCATATGATTTCCAAATTTCTAGGTAATACAAATATGGTACAGTATTACCATTTTGAATTTCGTCAATAAAATCAGTCGCTATGTAGTCGCAAAACAGTCGTAAAAGATGACCAAATCACTATTCCGATGAACATATTAGTCGCTAATATAGACGCATATTAGTCGGGACGTAGTCGCACAGCTTCACGACTCTTTAACGACTACAGCAAAACGACTTCCACACGACACAATATATAGTCGCATGTTGGTCGTTCATTAATCGGTACATGGTCGCATATATTTACGACTGATTTGCGACTAGTATGCGACTGAATTATGTAATCGCATCAAAGTCTCAAATCAGTCGTAAATTTACGACTGCTTTGCGACTACATGTTTTTACGACTCAACATTTCCGACTATGTCACTTAGTCGTAATGTAGTCGTAAAACCAGTTTTAGCGACTACATTACGACTGTTTATGTAGTCGCGAAAACCCTGTTTTCTTGTAGTGTTTGAATTTGCTTAGATTAAGTGATTTCTTGCATTCCTAATGTGTTATTCTTTGTGCCTCATTGGATTGATCACCAAGTGCTACAACTATAGCATTTGGGTAATTGGTATTAGATACTAAATATCAATTATCAACTTGCAAGAAAACGAAGAATGGATATTATGAAAAGAAGAAGAAATAAATTGTGCAACAATTCTATAGGTTAGTGGATGTTTTTCGAATATTATCATATGTGTCCCAATCGTCTGTGGTATCCTTACGAATTTTTTAACGGGTATCGCAGAACCTAATGATTTCGCTTGCTTTGTCGCAACCGATTCCGACAAAGAAGATGGTTATAATCAATCCAGTTGCTCATCTGATAGCGAAGACGACGCACTTGATTCCGGGGTGGGTGGATCAATACAGCAAAAAAGGAAAACTGATATATTAGGTACCAAAAAAAAAGGATCATGGATTCGGTTTGTTCCCGACGTGGTGTTTCGTCGAGAAAAGCTAATGGTACGTACTCCTGTGTTTTTTATTTTTTTATGTTATCATAAATAAATATATGTTTTTTTTAACTTATTATTTTTAATATATATAAATGTGTTGAATGTTTTTTCTAAGAATACGATGACGATGGCGATGCTACGTATAGATGTGATCATTGTCAAGCATATATGTGGTTCGGAGAGAGGTTGAATAAAAGGTTAACAAATGGTGCTTTAATTTTCTATGAGTTGTCGTCAAGGGAAGGTCGATATTTCTGTATTACGAGATCCTCCAAAAACGCTGATGGCATTATTGTATAATAAAGATGAGAGGAGAACTCACTATCGTGATTTCATCAGAGCATATAACACTACAATAAATTGGCGTATATATAGCAGTATAGTATAGCGTTTTGTGTTATTCNGCGCCTCGCGTCTGATGCAATGAGTATCGACCGATACTAGGCAGTATCGATCGATGCTGAGGCTCCAGATCGGGTACTCAGCTTCACGAGTTCCTGTCTTGCTCCAAAATGCTCTAATATCTCCAATCATGCTCCAAACGTGCTAAAACCTGTAAAAGACTCTAAAACACTACGAAATAGTATAAAGACTCTATAAAACGGACCTATATCATGGCCTAAAAGGGGTAAAAACCATGATATATCACTATGGTAAATATCACTCTTTTTTTACATAGCGTTTTCAAATGTGTAAACGCTATGTTTTGGTAGTGGAATATTTTATTTGGGTAACACTTTTAGCTTAGCGTAGTATAGATAGCACTAATCACCTTGTAAACCCTGTTTAATGTTTAGGCGGAAAAACTAATTATTTGCCCGCCTGTACTTAGCGAAAATTTCGACTAAGAGCTAAGTGTTTCACCACTTTGGCGGAAAAATTTTTGCCCCAAAATTCTCGACACAGCTCCCTCCATTGATTCACGCTCGACAGTGTCTCATTCCATTGTTTCTCTTTTCATTCTTCACATATAACTTTTCGTCATCTCTTTCCTCTTAATCTCACAGTGAAGCCGAGTGAGCTAGGTTAGTCAGATATGGGTTACTCAAATCGATTGTTTTGGGTTTTTCATAGGAAGCTTTTGTGTTCGTTTGAAGCAAAGGTATATCAAAATTTTCAGGATTTCGTTTGGCTCTACGGTTTCGATTTAGGGTTACAGTTTCCCCAATTGATCTCTTTCAATTTGTTTTGGGTTTCACAGGTGAAGATTTCGGTCGGTGTAAGATTGAAGCAAAGGTACGAGATACTTTAGGGTTTTTGTTTTCAGATTGAGCTTTCGATTAATTGTCTCTGTAACCCGTATTGATTTGCTTTCTATTGATTTAGGTTTTACAGAGGAAGATTTCGGTCTTCGATTCAAGCACAGGTATCTCAAACTCATAAGGATTTCGTTTCATTTTGCTCTTTTGATTTGTTTTCAGAATTGATGTTCGATTTAAGGTCTCTGACTATTTCATCTAATTTGCTTTTTTTGTTCTTGCAGTTTCTTCTCCGTCGTATATTATTGCTACTCAGAGGTAATATACTCAATCCTTCATATTATCTTATGTAATTTTGATAAGGTCTAGTTATTAGAGTGTCTAATTCAAGAAAAATTTATCACAAATGTATGTATCCTTTGGTCGTGGAGCTGTGGTGTTGTTGTATCATGGAGAAATCTTGGGTTTGGCTTCCAAGGTATGTACTTGCTTCTTAGTTTAGTTATTTGCTTTGATATTTGACTTGTTTGGCTTCTGCCTTTTGAATGAACTTTTAATTGTTTATTGCCCAACAGAAATAGTCCTGAGTATGAGTACGGAGCTACTGATTTTGTGAATACATCAGCAAGGAAGCTGGGTAATCCTCTAACCATGTTGTGCCCATGTGTTGATTGCCGCAACGTGAGCCATCAGCTAGTAAACACAGTAGTTGATCATCTGGTAATTAGGGGCATGGATGAGAAGTATAAGAGGAATTCATGCTGGAGCATTCATGGGGATATAAGGAATAAGACAGACGATGTTCCGAGTTCTTCATTTGAAGCTTATGAGTTGTTTAGAACAGCTTTTTCTGATGATGGGGAAAATTTCAGTCTCGGAACATCAATGGAGAGCAACCTGAGGCTATCGATAGTGCAGAAGATTCAGAGTTTAAGAAGAAGTTAGAAGATGCTGAAACTCCACTCTACAGTAGTTGTTCTAAGTATACCAAGGTCTCCGCAATAATGGGTCTTTACCGAATCAAAGTCAAGAGTGGAATGTCAGAAATCTATTTCGATCAGCTTTTGAAACTCGTACATGACATGCTACCTGAAGGTAACGTTCTTCCTACATCCCCAGATGAGATGAAAAAGTTCTTGAAGATATTTGAAGAAGCATGTTCCAAAAGTTGTTGAACCTATGGTACAGGAGATAGAGGAGGTTGAAGGTGAAGTGCAACATTCAGCAGATGAAGTGCATCAGAGTGAAGGAGAGGAACATATTCAAGAGGAAAATATCTCTCACCCTCAAGCAGAAGAAGTCAATGAGATTGAGCATCAGTCCACCGAAGATGGTCAGCCCCAGCAATCAGAAAGCAAGAAGAGGAGAACAAGAGGTCCAACAGAGATGACTAAAGTGGCTAAAAACCATGAGGAAAAGGTTGATGTAGAATTTACACGTCTTGGTGAACATGTGGGGAAAGGATCAGTGACACTTTCCTCCTTTGTTGGACCTCTTGTGAGGGAGCACGTACCTTATACTCTCGATGACTAGAGGTACCTTAATGATAAAATGAAAGACACGCGTTGGGATATAATCCAGGTATTCTTTTCAACTTACAAAAACAAATTCGTTTTAAAAATTGTTTATGTAAACTTTGTATTGTATTGTAGGATAGATTCAATTTGACAAAAGATTGGCAAAAAGATTGTGTTTTCAAACAAATGGGGTGTATTTGGAGGGCTTCTAAGTCTAAGCTTGTTAGCCAAGTGCGTTCTGCAGGGAGTAAGCAACAAATCCTTGACTTGAAACCAAGCAACATTCAATTAGTGACTGCTTGGACAAATTGGGTTAAGAGTAGGACATCCACGTCTTTTAAGGTTGTGTAGATGGTTTCTGCTATATTTACTTTCCTGTTTGTTTTTGGAGTTTTGTTATCTTAAATTTTTGCATTATACTTGTAGGAAAAAAGTGAAAAATATAGTCATTTGAGGAAGAATCATATTCCCCACACCACCAGCATGAAAGGCATGGTTCGCCTAGCTCATGAAATGGTAAGTCAGGTTTGAGTTCTATAATGATTAGTTACAAATAGAAGTTAGAGGTCAACTGTTTTTTTAACTTATTACTTGTAGAAGAAAAAGAGTTCAGACCCAAGCAAGGTAACAAGAAGTAAAGTCTGGGTAGCAGGGCATACACATTCGGATGGGAGACCTGTTAAGCCAGAGTTTGAAGCTGTGATTGTAAGAACTTGTCAACTTCTTATTCTGTAGTTAGTGTGTAGCTTAGAGTAATTGTTTTCGTGCATTTTGATTCAGGAAAAAATAAAAACACTAGATAGTCATATGGACTCTACCTCCAGTAGCATCCGAGATGATGTGGTGAGTCAAGTTCTAGGAAAAGATAAATCTGGGAGAGTTAGAGGATTTGGCAGAGGGATAACAGCTTCGAAGCTAGCATTCATAGAGGCTAGAGACACACATGTGGAGAAGCTTGAAGCAAGGCAAGCAGAATTACTCAGCAGGGTTGAAAATCTTCAAAATGTGGTTCGTGACTTAGATGCAGGGAAAAAGGTAAGTTAATTCACATTGTTTTTGAACTTTCTGTGAACTTGTATGTTTTTAAATAGTTCTGTGTTTTCTGAACCGAGACAGCCTGTTGATGGTGAGAACTCCGAGTCCAGTAATGTTAACAATGGAGGACCAAGGTGTCAACTGCTTGAATGGTATTCAGAGGTTGAGGTTGTTGTCGGGGAAGCTGAATTCTGCTCTGCAGATCCAATTTTCAAGATAGGACGTATTCCACTTGGTCCTAATGCAACAGCTGTTAAGGTGTGTTCTGTAACAAAGCAAGAAACATCTGTATGGAGGCCTACAACAACTATCACTTCACTTGGCGAAGCTGTTGGATGCATAATTGCATGGCCTTCCAATAAGATAATTCTGCAGAATATGGACTCACCAAATGGAGTTAAGACTGCTGGCTCAATGGTAACATTTCTTTCCTTTCAACTTGTACAAATATGAAGCTTATGATTAGATGGCCTATAATATATTTTTGTTGAATGACTGTTTAGGCTACAAATGCATTAGATGATAAGATCCTGATTTTTGATTGGATTTCGGAGGAAGAACTGATTGCTGAGGGTACTTTGTATTCAACAGACTCAAAGGAACTGCTCAATAATATTTCTTTGGGTCCGAATGCTGCAATTGTCACGGTGAGTAAAGTGGTTAAGGAAGGGGCTTTTCTATGGAGACCAAGTGCTGACATGAGTTGTATAGGTGATGCACTACATGAAAATATCGCATGGCCTATACATAAGATACAGTTCATTCGACAACAGTCACGCCATGAATCAGTTTCAAAGAACGCATTGCCAAAGGTAAAATTCAAAACATATTGTCTTTCATCTGTGGTGTTTCTGTTGCATTTTGTGATTGACTATGAGATGAATTGTTTGGATTATTTAAGAGTACTAGTGTAAGTGTAGGTAACAGCACCGACACCAGCAAAGGTGTAAAGAAGAAATGCATCCTCTTAAATTGCTCTGGAACAGGAGAAAGAGTTGCCGAAGGGAGAGTGTGTTCTACAAACCCAACATATGTCGTCCATTTTGTTCCATTGGGTCCTAACGCTTCCAAGGTTTGGGTAGAAGTTTGTAAGGTTCAAGATGCACCTGTTTGGAGACCAAACTCATAAGTCGAAATCATCTCTGATGCATTAGATACTACATTGGCTTGGCCAAATGACAACTTTTTATCTAGAAACATTGTCTACTTTGGTTTGAATTGAAACATTGTCTTTAGTTTGAATTATGTAGTTTAGTACTTGGTTTGTGTTGGTGATAACTTATTTGTTAAATGTGGATTTGGTTAATAATAGAAACATGTTTTCTTTTCATCATGTTTAGTTTACAGATTTGAAAGCAGGTTTCATATTTAGCATTGTACGTAACAAAATGTAAATGCTGTAGTAAAAACTGCTGTGTATAAAATTTACAATAACAAAAAAAATGCTATTATATAATGTATAATTGCGGTAAATAAAGCGCTATTATAAGAAACTCTATTGTAGCATACCAAAAAACCGCTATAAAAAGTGTCCGACCTACTATAACGGACGTAGATAGAGCGCTTACTAAAACGCTATAAAAACGATATATAGCGTTCATCGGGTGCTATGAATATGCCAATTTCTTGTAGTGATAACATGATGTTCTCTTTCACATCTTTAGGCGGACGAATCGATCATACAGTTAACGATGGGAAGGGTCCTTATTTTTCAATTAGTGTGGTGAGAACTATCATCGTATAGGTGACATATTGTCGTCTCCTGGTGAAAAACCTGCGTTCTTACAGCTTTATATTCACGATACTTCCAATGAGATTGAGAATAGAAACAGTGCATATGGGTAATTCACGTTTCATTAACTTTCATTTTATATATATACATAATATCACTCTCCGTAACTTCTTACACGTGTTCTTAAACAGTCGTATAGGTCCAGGAAATGATATAAGAGATTCAATGGTTACGCTTTTGAAAAAAATGTTGGATACTCATAACCCCCATGTGCAGGCATTTAGATCAGCAATTGAGAGATTTCGTGATACCTCGGGAAATGAAAAACTAAAATTAGCATTGGTTTCCGAACGTAAGTCCGATGGTAGGACTCATAATCTACCTTCTAAAGAAGAAGTTGCAGCTTTGATACCGGGAGATTTTGTTGCAGGAATAGAAAGCCGTGATATAGTCTTGGAGAGTAGAATGGGTCGGTTGCAACGAATCAGCGAGTTACACCCAACTTATTTTCCCTTGCAGTATCCATTGCCATTTCCTTGTGGTGAAGATGGTTTCGGGCTTGGTATTGACATTGGATTTGTTGATATGGCTGGTAGAAAAAGAAAGACAATCACTATGCGGGAGTTCTTTGCATTTCGAATACAAGAGCGATATGGAGAGGCATCTACAATAGTCATGTCCGGTAAATTGTTTCAGCAATTTTTAGTGGATGTTTTCACGATGATTGAAACAAATAGATTGCGATATGTTTTTTTTAATAAGAAGAATCTACGTTCCGATAACTATGCAGATATTAAAAAGAAAGCAGAAGGTGGAAATTGTGATTTATCTGATCAAGGCAAGAGGATTTTTATTCCAGCCTCATATACATGTGGTTCTAGGTATATGATGCAACATTATCTCGATGCTATGGCAACTTGCAAGTTTTATGGATATCCAGATCTTTTCATCACAATTACTTGCAATCCTAAGTGACCCAAAATCACCAGGCATCTTCGAAAACACAATTTGAGTACAAAAGATAGGACATATATATGTTGTCGTGTTTTTAAGATGAAGCTGGATAAATTGATGCATAGTTTGACTAAAGAGGAGACCTTCGGTGTAGCAAATGCTGGTAACGTTATAATTTTTGTAAAATTCTTTATGCTATGTGTCGACTTTACAATTTACAAGTTTATACTTATGTTTCAAATTTTCTGTATGCATCCTTATACACTATAGAGTTTCAAAAAAGAGGATTGCCATATGCACATATTGTTCTTTTTCTCCATCCATAATCAAAATTAAGGACACGAGATGATATTGATGTTATGTTACACGGGCCATGTGGAAAGGCTTATCAAAGCAGTCCTTGCATGATTAGTGGTAAGTGTTCCAAGTTCTTTCCCAAACCTTTTAGCGCGAGAACCACTGTTGATGACGGTGGTTATCCAATATAACAGAGACATAAAGATGATAAGACTATCAATAAGAAAGGAATTGAATGCGATAACAGATATGTTATTCCATATAACAAAGATTTCTTGATTCGTCATCGAGTACATATTAATGTTGAATGGTGCAACCAATCACGCTCCATAAAATATTTGTTTAAATACATAACAAAGGGGCCTGACTATGTGAGAGCTGGTATCGCAGAAGACGATAAGGAATACGAAATTAAAAAGCACTATAGTTGCAGGTTTGATTATTTTTCTTTTATCCTGTAAATTGTTATTTATCTGTTTTTTTACCTTAATCCGGAAGGGAGACCTGAGTTTTTTTTAAGAGTGTTATAGTTGCATGACAGTTTCGGTTTACCAGTCTTGCGTGTTTAGATTTTTTCAAGGTTTTTTAAAAATGAAAAAGATATACATATACAATAGTATTATAGAGTCCGCTGTGTTTGTTATGAAAATCAATTACGTTTAGTTTTTCTGTTAATTAAACTCCGAATAATATGAAATGAGACAAAAAAATTATTTGTTAACTCGATATTCTCATCATCTAAAATAATGAGATTTTTTTTTCTCCTTTCAGGTATGTGTCCGCCTGTGAAGCTACATGGCGTATTCTAGCCTTCCCAATCCAGTTCCGTATGACTGCTGTGGAAAAGCTTTCATTCCATCTTCCTAATCAGCAGCTTCTCGTGTATAACACGAACGATCTTGTTGAGGATGTGCTAAATTGCGTGTCCGTTGGTAGGTCTATATTCTTGGCATGGATGGAGTACAATAGTTTGTACACTGATGGAAGGGATCTTACTTATGCCAATTTCCCCACTAAGTTTGTTTGGAATGTGAAGACTAGATCATGGGCGCCGAGACAAAAAAGAAAATTTATTAGCTGAATTACGTACGTGCCACCTACGTTAGGCCAGGTGTACTATTTAAGGGTTTTGCTTAACATTGTAAAAGGTCCTACATGTTTTGAGGATATAAGAACAGTGCGCGGTATTCTCTACACAACGTTCAAGGATGCTTGACATGCATTGGGTTTATTAGATGATGATAAGGAATACATCGAAGCAATCAAGGAAGCGAGTTATTGGGGTTTCATACTGTTCATCCGCAAGTTGTTTGTTATAATGTTGCTTTCGAATAGCATTGGTTCGGTCCTAAATGTTTGGGACGCAACTTGGGAAAGGCTATCCGACGATATTTTATACCAGCAAAAGAAGTTACGCAAGAAACCAGGTTAGTGAATGTTTAATTAGTTTATACTGAAAGTTTTTTCTCTTTATGAAATTTGAATGACTAATAATATTTTTGTGGTTTTATAGACTTGGTTTTTCCGATGAAGAGGTAACAAAATTCACATTAGCGGAGATTGAGAAGCTCTTGCGCGCAAGTGGTAATTCCATGTCTAACTTCAAAGAGATGCCCTGCCCATATGATATCGAGATCGATAAATACAAGAATAAATTATTGTGCGACGATAAGAGTTATGATCGTCACCAACTGCGAGAAAGACACATAGAGCTAATGTCAATGATAACAAATGAGCAACCGGGTATTTATAACGAGATATTAGATGCAGTTACTCGCGATGTTGGTGGAGTTTTTTTTGTCTATGGATTTGGAGGAACTGGAAAAACCTTTCTCTGGAGTGTCCTAGGAGCTGCTTTACGTTCGAAAGGTGAAGTCGTTCTAAATGTAGCGCCGAGTGGGATTGCGTTGTTGCTCTGACAAGGTGGTCGAACGGCGCATTCTAGATTTGGCATTCCTATAAATATAAACGAACATACGACGTGCTCGATGACATCTGGATCGTACTTGGCAGAGTTGATCAAAGAAACTCGATTGATAATTTGGGATGAGACTCCAATGATGAGAAAATTTTGTTTCGAAACATTGCACAAAAGCATGTGTGATATATTGAAGTCTAAGAAGCCCTTCGACGGTAAGGTTATAGTCTTTGGCGGAGATTGTAGGCAGGTTTTGCCAGTGATACCAGATGCTTCTAGGACTGAGACAGGTATGGCCGCGTTAAATTCATCAGCTATTTGGCGTAGTTGTAAAGTCCTGAGGCTTACAAGAAATATGCGGCTGCACTCGGGTTTTAGTGATCATGATGGTAACCATATTAGGTCCTTCTCTAAATGGATTTTGGATGTTGCTGATGGCAAGATTAATGAGCCTAATACTAGCGAAGTTGAGATCGAGATACCGGAGGATTTATTGATTGTTAATTGTGACAATCCTAGTCGCTCTATAGTGGAAGAGATATATGGTGAATCGTTTTCCACCAACACAGATGCAAGATTCTTCAGAGATATGGCTATATTAAGTCCTCGGAATTCGGATGTGGAGGTCATTAATGAACACATGCTATCGCATTTACCGGGTATAGTTTTAAAAAAAATTAGCATCTAATCGTATTAATCAACTTTTTCATTTTATTTATCTTTGCTTATGTTTACGATTGATTATTGTTTAGGTAAGCGGAGAAAATTTTTAAGTGCTGATAGTATCAAGCCTTCCGACACGAGTGACGCAGACGCTATGGTTTACACGCAGGAGTTCTTAAATAGTATTAAGATTTCCGGTATGCCCAATCATGAATTGGCTTTAAAGGTCGGGGCCCCTATCATGTTGCTTAGAAACATTGATCCCAAGAGCGGTTTGTGCAATGGAACCTGGTTGATAGTGACTCAACTGGCAAATCATGTTATTGAGGCTAGGGTGATTACTGGTAATTTCGTCGATGATGTTGACGAGAGGGTGTTAATTCCAAGGATGTTTGTTACACCGGTAGATGCACGATTCCCATTCCGTATGCGTCGTAAGCAGTTCCCCGTCACGCTCGCCTTTGCAATGACTATTAACAAGAGTCAAAGACAAACATTGGAAAGAGTTGGCATGTATTTACCAAAATTTGTCTTCTCTCATGGTCAGCTTTAAATCGCGGTTTCAAGAGTAACATCTAGAAAAGGTTTAAGGATTTCGATAACTGACAAGAACGGGGTGCCGCAAAAAAAAACCCATGAACATTGTCTACGTAGAAGTTTTGCTAGGATTTAGTTACTCATACTTGATGTGTTTATTGTTGGGTTTTTTTTCTCCCCCCCCCCCCTTTGGTTGGTAAAATATTTTTGTTCTTATGTTGGAGTTTTTTTAATGTTGCTTCATATTCATTAGCGGTTTTTTGATGTAATGGATTAAGATTATTTCGAATGACTTTAGTTTGTTTTACAGGTACGAATTATTTGTTTTGGACCTTAACAAAATAATAATTTATAAGACGTTGTTTACAAATTAATTTATATAAAATGGGTGATATTGGTTGCCTTTAATCTCTTACCTTCTACCCAGTGAAGGAGCGCCATTGCTCACTGATTCATAATTGATTAGTTATGAGTAACTAAGTTTTAGTACAATACATCTTTAGTTAATTTCTTCAATGTATTTATACGGGGTTCGCAATACTTGATCGTGGATTTTTTGTGTTTAATTTTTTTGTTATCAAGCATATTTTGATTTATCTGTTTTTAAATAGATGTCTGTAAGATCATGTTAACATTTGTACTTTTAGACATTGTGTCTCAACCTACGTCTATCGAGACATCAAATGACATAAATTACAGAAATTATGCTTTTTTTGTGTTTCTTTTTGGCCACGCCTAATTTGTTAACATTTGTATGGTCTTCTTATTCTTTTTCTTCTTCCACCAAATTGGTAGGTACGTTCATGATCTTAAAGACATATATTTTTTTTGTAAATGATATTCAGATTCCGTGTTCGATAATATAACTTTGTCATACTTTGGAGCCCGCAGTCATTTCACTAGTATAATATATGGTTTAGAATCTTTTCAATCAAAAGAAATACACTACAAGAACACAGTCATTTCCGACGACCTTCAATCCGTCGGAAATTTTGGACGGATTTCCGACGGATATCTGGCGAATCTAAATTCATCGGAAATCGGTCGGAAATTTCCGACGGATTTAAGGTCGTCGGAAATCGGTCGGAAATTTCCGAAAGATTTCCGAGGGCTGCCTGTACGTCGAAATTTCTGACCGATTTCCGACAATAATATATCCGTTATTACATCCGTTTAAGTAGCCGTTTGAAAATTAAAAATTCGTCGGGAAACCGCTGAAAATCCATTATAAATATTTCTCCCCCTTCATTTACAACATAAACACAACAAAAAACTTACAAAATGTCTTCCTCAACCCTTATGATTACTTTCGATCGTGGATGGACAAACCTCCGCATGATTCCGCGACGGGGCAATCGACGGATGAGTTCGCACAAGGTGTTGAGGAGTTCATGAACTTTGCGTCAAACAATAGCATGTCATCGGAATACGGTAAAATGTATTGTCCTTGTACTAAATGTCAGAATCATAGATTAGTCTCTGTTAGAAAAGTATGAAATCACTTATATAGGACTGGATTTATGCATTGTTACAAGATTTGATATACCCACGGAGAAACTATATCAATCTGAGTGCACGGCATGGCCTATGAGATGGCATGCAGAACATAACTCAGATGGAGAGATTGCGCATCCTTTAGATGTAGAAGCATGAAAACATTTTCAAGAGGTCTATCCTAGTTTTGCGTGTGAGCCAATGAACGTATATCTTGGGTTATCTACGAATGGATTCAACCCTTTTGGAAAGCATGAGAGGCAATATTCGTTGTGGCCAGTAATCGTCACACCTTACAATTTACCACCAACTTTGTGCCTGAAACGAGATTTTTTGTTCCTCACGATCCTCGTCCCTGGTCCAGAGCATCCTAAGGGATCCCTTGATATTTTCTTGTAGCAATTAATTTATGAGTTGAGAATGTTATGGAAAAATGGTGTTGAAGCGTTCGATGTTTCCCTCTAATAGAATTTTATGACGCGTGCGGTACTTATGTGGACCATAAGCGATTTCCCAGCATACAGTATGCTATCTGGATGGTCGACGCATGGAAGGTTGGCGTGTCCGTATTGTCAAGATAACACTGATGCGTTCCAATTGAATCATGAACGAAAGACCTCTTGGTTCGATTGTCACTGACCGCATGATCATCCATATATCGTCAGAGCACAACATTGTTTAGAAAGAACCAAAAAGTTTTTGATGGTCCACCTCCTGAGTTAGATGGGAATTATATGATGACTCAGTTGAGAGATTTTGGTACTGAGAGGACAGTTTCATGTGGGGGTAATGGGCATTATCCCATTGACGGTTGTGGCGAGTACCATAATTGGCACAAGAAGAGTATTTTCTGGGATGTGCCATATTGGAAGGACCATCTGGTGCGGCATAATCTAGATGTGATGCACATTGAGAAGAACTTTTTCGACAACATCATGAACATTGTTCTAAATGTGCAAGGAAAGAAGAAAGATAATTTGAAGGCCAGATTGGACTGGCCAAATAGTTGTTCCCGTAAGGACTTGCATGTAATGGCGAACGGGAAATCGCTGCCCCCTGCTTTCCGATTGGATGTGAATTCAAAGGAGGAGTTCCCATACGAATACGCATCTAATCTTCGTAATTGCGTTGATAGTTCAGAAGGGATGTTTTCTGGGATGAAGAGTCATGATTCTCTTGTTGTCATGCAGCTCCTCCTTCCATTTTCATTTGACGGTCTTCTTCTTAGAAACGTCTATAGAGCTATTGCAGGTACATTTACACTATGTGTCATTATACGTTATTTAATTTTGTATGTCTATTATATATGCATGGATCGGTGCTTTCTTCCGGGATCTATGCAAGAAATCACTTACATCAAACAATATCCAAAATTTGGTGGAAAAGACATCGATTCTCCTTTGCAACCTTGAGAAAATATTTCCTCCTGCCTTTTTTGATGTTATGGAACATCTTCCTATTCATCTCCCTTGAGAAGTAGCACTGGGTGGGCCGGTTCAATACCGATGGATGTACCCTTTTGAGCGGTATATGTTCCACCTAAAGAAGAAGGTGAAAAATCTTGCTAAATTCGAGGGTTATATTGTCGCGCAGAGCATTAATGAAGAAACCTCTGACTTTGCCGGCTACTACTTTCTATCGCAAGTCTAAACAAAAAGTAGACGCCCCGCACGGCATGATGACGGAGGGGAAAGACCTAGTTATCCAGTCTATGTCCCCAATATATTTACACAGATTGGACGACTAAGTGGAAAAGGCAAGGATCGACGATTATCAGAGGAGGAGAAAAGTCACTTGCATATGTATATTCTGACAAACTGCGACGACGTTTTGGAATATGAGAGGTACCTAATTTTCTTTTTTGAAGTAGTTAACAAACTTTACTAATGCTATTTTTCTAATGCATGTGTTCATGCACATGATATTCATGGCCCAAATACGCGAGTGGTATCCAAATTACACAAAGGATGAGCTTTCTTATATAATTAAATTGTACTTCCTTATATAAACATTGTATTGATTATTGTCCACATGCAATTTTTACAGGTTGTTGAGATGACTGCTAGAGGGGTATCGTTTCCGACGTGGTTAGTTGAGATGGTGAAAGGCCCGACATTTATTGCAAAGTCTTATCCGATGTATTGCACCTGAGGGTATGCTTTTAAGGCTCATCGGGAAAGAAGCTCAAAGACAACTTGTAATTCTCGTATATCGTCTCAATCTCGAGAAGTTGTTTACTACGGTGTCCTCCGCAAAATATTGGAGGTCCATTATCCGGGAATGATCGAGTTGAGGTGCATTGCGTTATACTGCGATTGGTATGCTTCAGTGGAAGGTCTACGTCAGAACGAATTCGTTGTTACATATGTCCACTCTCGAAAGCGACTTCAGAAATACGATCCATTCATTCTTGCTTCCAAAGCAGATCAAGTTTCTTACATTCGATACCCCCGGGTTAGGAACAAGCAAAACCCTTGGATTACAGTTACGTCGATACATCCAAAGGAAGGGTTTATGGTGTTTCCAAGCACGACTCTTTGCAGGAAAACGCAATTGGTAACTTAGGTTTGATCGAGCATTCTCTTAAAGTTGACAATGTGGTTGATTTCACCATAGACGGGGATTACGAGGTATTTAAGGATTATGAGGAAGAGATCGGCAAATTTGACGAGGATTCCGATTCAGCTACGTGATAACACCGGTTTTTGACCATTTTTATGGATCATTCTAATATCTTTTGCAAGTGTTTTAACTCCGTTTTGAATGGTTTTCAAGTGATTTCCATGTTTTAGGGTCTTAAAAGACATTTTAGGTAACTTGGGATAAAAGAGTGCATTTTGGAGCAAAAGTACGTTTTTGGATAAACTTGGACCATCATAAGTCTTGTAATAAAAGAAGATCTTCTCACCGTCTGATCATCCCCAAATTTGGATACAACAAAGACGAGACAACCAGCATTCAAATGCAATTTGTTTGGAGACATTCCAACGGTTAGATCTCCATATATCGCCGATGCACTGAAGATAGATGACGCTACCTTGAAGCGGAGCTGATGCATAAACATGCCCTCGCCACGGCCAGGAAGCAATACACCGCGGCCAGAGCACTCACATCCGCGGACAGCCTTATTTTTCATTCTGAGAGGCCTGTTTCAAGCCCCAAGTTAATCACGTCACTTATTATTGAAACCCTAAACGTACCCGACGAATAAGAAGACCATATATACTCGTTTTAGGTCATTCTAAAAGGGAGTTCGACTTCGACCAGCATGGAGAGAGCCGTCTTCAAGAGAGAGAGAGAGGAGGGGCGCGAGGAGATCATCATTCGATCTCCGTCTGCATATGTGTTCTTCGTTCTTCGCTATTTTATTTCTTTATTTCTGCAATCCTTTATTACTTTTATGATGTTTTGTTACACTATGATTGAGTAGTTTCCCAGTTGGGTTTATAGGGATTTTTGAAAGGGAATTTCATGGTTTAATTTTATGAATTGTTAGATTTAGGAATCATAATCTTCTAGGAGTTCTTCATTCTATGTTTGTTTTTATTGCATGATTCTTCGTTAACCACTTAGAAACTGATCTTAGGTATTTTAGAACCACAAAAGTGCTGCATCTGTTTGCCCGAACTAGCATAGACGAGCAATTTCGCTGCAAGATACGAAAGTATACTTGTAGAGTATTGTGAACATTTAAGAACTTGACTTTATTGCATCATTTTCTGCGTGGCTAGAAACGAAAGTTGACTAGTTAAGTTGTTAAATTATAGGTGTGTAGTGCTACGACAGTAGGCTATATACAATTCCGTGTTCCAGTTCTAGAACTACCGTAGTCGATTACCTTTATCAATTACTATATATCGTTAAATTTATCCATGAATCCTTGCGAATTCCCTTAAGCCCATTGTTTAATTGTTTGCAACCTCGTTTTACTTGCTTTTTAGTTTAGAGTCCAGTGACACAAAACCAACCACCAATCGATTTGTTCTAGTTTGATTTAAGTATTAGATTGATTTGTACCGAAACAACAAAATCTATGTGGTTCGACCCCTAAGTACTACAACGCACATCTGTGCACTTGCAGACTTTTAGGGTTATAAATTTAAAACCTGAAGCTAGGATAAAACCTGCACCGGATCAAGTTTTTGGCGCCGTTGCCGGAGATTTTGATTTCTTTTCTTGCGAATCTCTGCTTAAATCCATAGAACGTTTATTTATTTATTTTTCTTTTTTTATGTTATTTTTCGATGAGAGACCGAGAACTAGGTCCCGAATCTCTCGGTGATCCGCCACCTCTACTAGATGGAGATCCACGTGATGATGAGCATACTGATCCTTTCTATGATGACAGCGAGACGATCTGCGAAATAGAATATGCCGAGGAAGGAGAGCAAAAAATTGGGGAATCCGATGCAGCTCACAAATTCTTCTTTGATCGAAGAGCTATTCAACCACCATTATCCAAGGATGGCAATTCTGGAATTAAGGTACCTTTCATCAATTTAGTTAAACAATATCAATATAATGGTCATTCGACGGAACACCTGATAGATCATATTGATTTTTTTGAAGAAATATGTGCGACCATAACATCAAATGGAGACTACCACAAATGTAGACTTTTCCCGTTCTCTTTGAACGATACAGCCAGCAAGTGGCTAAAATCTTTGCAACCCGCGTCTATCACGACGTGGGAAGAATGTAGAGTGGTTTTCCTAGTCACTTCTACACTAAATCTCGTACCAACCTTTTTAGGGACAATATACATAATTTTCAACAAGAAAAGACATAAACTCTCTATGAAGCTTGGGAACGATTTAGAGACTAGGAGAGAGACAATCCACACCACAGATTTTCCGAGGAATTTTTGATGAGTATTTTCTATCGAGGCATCGACCGAGAATTACAACTTTTGCTTGACACTGGAAGCAATGGAGATTTCTCCACTAAATCTGCAGCCGATGCACACGTCTTTATCAGCATATAGCAAGAAGTATATGTAATCAAACAAAATTCGCTCAATCCCGATACCCTAAGGAGAAACAAGAGAGCTTAGAAATAATGGAATGTCTCCACTCTATGATTGATCAATTTGGAACGCAACGACCAAATAAGTCATGCACCACGTGTCACTTTGATATTTCGAGCAATCCAAATGACCTTTATAACATGAATTACTTTTAAGCTCGTGCAGACTATCAAAACCACGAGATGACGAACGTAGCAGAAGTTTATCAAATTCAAGACGTTAACAGAGACCTCTTCCACCGCGGCCACGACCCTCGGAGCCGCAGCCAAAAGGCATTTCACCACGGGTGCAACTCTTTGAACCGCGGCCAAGACCAGTTCGACCGCGGGTGCGACTTCCAGAGTCGTGGCCAGCCTGTTTATGAGCTGATGTTAACGGATCAATCCCCATCTATACCCCCTGCAAGTCCACCCACCTTTGATTTCAAATGATACAAGGACTTGAAGCATCTCGCAAAAAGAATGTAGATGAATTGAGTGTCAAAATGAAGAGAATGTACGAGGATTTGAATGGAAAAATCGACAGTCTCTTTGTTCAAACTAAAGAGGCTAATAATGAGTGGACAAAAACAAGCTCATTCGTGACGGAGCTGAATGAACTTTCTTATAAGAATACGGATCATTTACAAGCAATTATGCTTAGGAGTGGTACAACTTACAAGGAACCAAATTCTCGATAAATCCCAAAGAAAAAGGAGAAGAAGAAACCACGGTTGAGAAAGGAAAAGAAGTAGTAGTTGAGGGAAGAGGAAAATATGAAAGAGAAGAAGTATCCCGAGAAGACTTGATACCTCCACCACCAGCTCGTGTTTACAAGCCAAAACCACCATATCCAAGAGCCTTGAAGGCGCCAAAGAAGGAGAAAGAAAGAGCTAAGCGAAAGGAGTTAAAGAGCTAAGCTTGTGCAATGATCCCTCCTTTAAGAAAATATATGGAGGGCATCCTAATCAACTCTCTGACGCTTGAAGAAGGCGTTATGACGATCACTCATGAGTGTAGTTCCATCTTACAAAACCGTGACCCTTAGAAGAAAGAAGACCCATGAAGTTTTGTACTCTCCTGCACTATCAAGGACATAACGTTCGAACGCTCTCTATGCGACTTGGGATCAAGCATAAACATGATGCCACTATCAGTTGCTAAACGTTTAGGATATCACACTTTCCAGCCCACCAAGATTTCACTAATAATAGCGGATCGATCGGTTCGACGACCGGTAGGTGTCCTCATCGATGTATCTATCATGATCGGAGAATGTTGCATTCCGACCGATTTCGTAGTGCTAGAAAGAGAACCTAGAGACCCCCTTATTCTCGGTTGACCATTCCTATCTACAGGAAGAGCAATAATCAATGTCCCGCAAGGAAATATAGATCTACATTTAGGCAATCTCGTGATGCATTTCGATTTGAACGAAAGTCTTGATAAACCGACTTTAGACGACCAATTTTTTTGATTCGATGAGCTTGATGAAGTTATTGAAGAATTATATGAAGAATTACTTCTCAATAACCCACTAAAAATCGTACTTGCAACCGCAAAAGATGAACGCAACCTTCTTGAGGAAACTTTAAGAGATTGCGCAAGAATGCTTGACGAGGCCAAAACTTATACAAAACTTGTGAGTTACCTCGATCTAAACGATGAAACAGACATTCCTACACCGCCTAAAGACACGCCCACAGCAGTAAACGATCCATGGAGCGAGCTAAAAGCCCCAAAAGTTGAACTAAAACCTCTTCCTGTCGGACTCAAGTACGCTTTTCTTGGACCGAATTTGACTTATCCCGTCATTATAAATTTTGGTCTGAGTGAAGCTGAGACAACGATGCTATTACGGGAATTGAAAAAGCATAGAAAAGCTATAGGCTATTCGCTTGATGACATACCGGGAATCTCACCAGATCTTTGTATGCACAAGATCCACCTTGAGGAGAATGCTAAAAATTCGATTGAGCGCCAGAGGAGATTGAATCCTAACTTAATGAACGTCGTCAAGAAGGAAATTATTAAGCTCTTAGAAGCAGGAATCATCTTCCCAATCTCGGACAACCTTTCGGTTAGCCCAGTTCACGTTGTCCGTAAGAAAAGAGGGGTCACAGTAATCAAAACGATAAAGATGAGATGATCACTACAAGAACAGTCACCAGACATCGCATGTGTATTGATTACCGGAAACTGAACGCAGCAACCTGAAAATATCACTTTCCTCTACCTTCCATCGACCAAATGCTAGAAAGGTTAGCTAATCACTAATACTATTGTTTCCTTGATGGATATTCTGGATTCTTCCAAATTCCTATTCGACCATAGGAACAAGAGAAAATGACATTCACTTGTCCATACGGCACGTTTGCTTACAGGCAAATGCCATTTGGTTTGTGTAATGCACATGCGACTTATCAGCGATGCATGATGTCGATATTCACCGATTACATCAAGGATTTCATAGAAGTTATCATGGACGATTTCTCCGTCTACGGATCTTCGTTCCAAACATGTTTGACGAACCTTACAAAGTCTTACAACGATGTGAAGACAATTTTTTTTGTTTTGAATTGTGAAAAATGTCATTCTATGGTGCGAGACGGAATTTTGCTCGGACATAGAATTTCATGAATAGGTATCGAAGTGGATAAGGCAAAAATCGAAGTCATGATGAGCCTACAACCTCATACAAATGTGAAAGGTATCTGAAGTTTCCTAGGACACGCCATATTTTATAGGCAATTCATAAAAGGTTTTTCCCAAATTGCTAGACCCCTTACACGCTTACTATGCAAGGAGACGAACTTCGAGTTCAATGACGAATGCCTAGCCGCGTTTCATAAACTCAAGGACGCCCTTGTCTCCGCTCCAGTCGTGCAACCACCTGATTGGGAACAACAATTCGAGATCACGTGTGATGCAAGCGATTTTGCAGTTGGAGTTATACTTGGGCAACGAAAAGACAAAAAACTGCACCCAATCTACTACGCAAGCAGAACGCTGGATGAAGCTTAATGCAACTTTGCCACAACGGAGAAAGAACTCTCAGATGTTGTGTTCGCCTTTGAGAAATTTCGATCTTACCTTGTCGGATCTAAGGTCATAGTACATACGGATCATGTTGCGATAAAGTATTTGATGGCTGAGAAAGACGTCAACCTAGATTAATAAGATGGATACTCCTACTGCAAGAGTTCGATATCGAGATTCGATAACGGAGTAGCAGATCACCTCTCGCGAATACGAGTAGAAGACAGTTTGCCTTTTGAACGATAGTTTTCTCTCGATGGCGTACCATGACAAGAAGATCTTTCGCCGCAAACGACAAGGTTCATCTTTTCAATTCTCGTCTTAAACTCTTTCCAAGAAAGTTACGATCCAGATGTTCCAGATCTTTCACAATAAAGGAAGTCAAGCCATACAGAGCCATCATTCTTTGGGATAAAAGTGGAAATACGTTCACATTTAAGGGACATCATATAAAGCCGTACCTCGCTGAACCAGGAGAAGACGAGAGAAAAGCAATGGCCTTGATCGATCCACCATCAGCTTGATCCGGCGACTAAGTCAAGCTAACGACTTAAAGCAAGAGCTTAGTGGGAGGCAACCCACTCGGCATTTTAGATTATTGTTATTTGTTTTTTTTTGTTTCTTTTAATTTCAGGTTTTTAAACGAAGAACAAATGAAAGACGAGTAAAAATCGCAGAGACAGAAAACAAGCCGTGACCGCGGCCGCGTCTCATCCAGCCGCGGCACATTAATCGACGACTGCGGTCGCAAGGCTTCAACCCGCGGGGAGACCACACTCGACCGCGGCTGCGTCAACTCTACCCGCGGCACAAAGACCTCTCGACCCGCAACCACGCCTCGCCATATGGGTTTGAAAATATCCCGGTAAGGTAAGTATACTTCATCATTCCGAATTCAAATTCAATTTCTTTACCATCCTCTCATAGATTTTTCACACCCGTTACTAACAAAATTTTGTTTGTTTTGAGTTTGTTTTTCTTGGACGAGCAAACAATTTTCAAATTTTTCAAAATCAAATTTCAAAATAGGGACATATGAGACAAAACTATGATGAGTTTGACATGTGTACTTCTACGTTATCTCCTCGTGCCAGCTCTTTCGTGATTTTGTGCTAGACTAGACGGTAGCTATAGTGCTTGCAATGCAACATCCCCAGAGAATTTTTTGACCCATAGAGATACTTTCTAACAGGATATACTAGCTCACTTTATTTGGACTTAACCGGAAATTACTTTTCTCATCTAAGGTTTTAGACGAGACGACAAATCAGACATCCATGACATCTTTTCCTTTTTACCATTCTTTAGTGTTCCTTGATGGCCAGTTCATCTTTAGCTGGTACCCTACCCCAAACCTCATGCATTCTTCTCTTGTTGTCTTATGTCCATATATGTGCAAAAACGCTGGAGAGGGAGGAACAACACAGTTTTCAATCATTCTAGACAGAAGACTGAATGGATTCGGTGAAGGAGGTATCAACAACCAATCAAGCTCAGAGTTGCCTTGGAAATTTCGATATTATTGGTAATTTTCGTCCTCCATAAGACTCTTGATATATCATGGTTTTTACCCGTTTTTGACCATGATATAAGTCCTTTTTTTATTAGTCTTTCTAGTGTTTTTGGAGTCTTTTAGAGTCTTTTCAGGTTTTAGGTACGTTTGAAACATAATTGGAGATATTGAAGTATTCTTGCGCTTTTTGGAGCAAAGCAGAGATCATGTAGCTGAGAAGGTCGATTTGGAGCCCGAGTATCGACCGATACCACTTATGGTATCGATCGATACCGACTGCAGAGAAACAAGAGTCGCGACTTTTCTGAAGTTTGAAGAAACTGTTCCTTGGTCCAGAAGACTTTAATAATTACAATAAGCCCCAAAACGTGTTTTAGGATTATAATTAGGTTTTTCAGCCACTTTTGTTGGCTACGCTTTTATTCTATTCTGGTTTTAGTTGAGAGAGCTTTGGAGGGAGACAAGTCTGGACTTTGTTCGTCAGAAAGAAGATTTTGAACCCTTGTTTTACTCTATTCTTATTTTATCTATTGAAGTATTATTCAGTCATGCTGCTTTCTTTAATCTCCATGTCTGAGTAGTTTTCTTTTAGGTTTAGGGTTCTCATAAAGGATTTCTTGAATGTTAGATATATCGATTTATTAGGATTCATAATCAATTAAGTTCTTCACCATAGGTTGTTCTTAGTGCTAATTCTAGTTTGATCACTTAGAACTTAGATCTTAGGTTAATCAATTAGACACGAAAATGTGTGATTGGAAACCTGACATAACCTAGGGTGAGCAAAATAACTATCTGCAAAGAAATTTAGTTTAGATGTTTTGTGAACATATCAAACCTGAACTCTAAAACTAGTTTAGATCTTTAGGATTTGCAAAGAAATTTGGAATTCTAGGATTTAGACCTAGATAATTCTCGCAACGAAAGTTGGTTGATTATAACTTAGTGTTTTTTGAGTTCAAGAACCGTGCTAAATCTGAATCCTGATTCATTGTTTTGTCTGCATTCTGTGATTTCCTGAGAAATACCTTGAACCTATCTTTCCTCCATTGAATTACAACTTTTCTAATTTCGTTCATTGCTCTCTGTTAAATTGATTCACTTAGCTTAATTCAATTCTTGTAATCTATTGAGTGATATCTTGAGTCTTTGTGGTTCGACCCCTAATTTACTGCAACTACTGCTTTAGTACTTTTAGGGTATTATATTTGAGCATATCAAATTTTGGCGCTGTTGCTGGGGACTCTAATTTCAACATCAGATTTTAGCCGAGAATTTCGACTAAGTCAGACGGTATCGATCGATACTGCCTAGTATCGGTCGATACTCGCCGTTTTAGTTTGTTTTATTTTTTTCGATTTTTGTCACTTACGTCTCTTGACTTTTGTGTTTCAGGTGTATGCCTAAACGCGAAACCAAGAAAAACAAGAGCACACAGTTGACTAATCTGTCCAACAAGGAGCTAGCTGACTTAGAGCACACGATCAGGAAGCAGAAGAAACAAGCAGAGATGAACAATCAAGTTGTGTTGAATCGTGACGAGGCTGGAGCCTTGAGGGACTAGGATGGTAATTTGTGCAATGAGGCTGGACAGCGACTTGATGGAGAGGGAAACATCATAATCCCTCCAGTAGCTGTCGATGAGAATGATGCGCAGGCTGCGCGCAACAACGAGGTGAATCATGGGAATGCTGTGGTTAATCGTGCTAGGACGCTTGGAGAGTACAACAGACCATATCAGTTCTATGCCAATCGGTCTGCGATTCGTATTCCCACCTTTCAGAGGAATGACTTTGAGCTGAAGCCTACATACTACACACTTTTGGGTCAGCACCCTTTTCATGGTCTTTCTCATGAGCATCCCATGGATCACATTGAGAGGTTCAAGGATTTGGTCACTAGCATCAAGTACAATGGAGTGCCCAATGAGTTCCTTTTCTGTAAGCTTTTCCCATACTCTCTTGGTGGGGATGCAGCTTACTGGCTGAAGCAGTTGCCTCCGGGATCGCTGACTACTTGGGCAGAGACGAAGAACGCGTTTCTAAACAACTTCTATGATGATGCGAGATCCGAGGAGATGAGGAACAAGATCTCCCAATTATCTCAGGGAGCGACAGAAGCTTTTAAAGCCACTTGGGTGAGGTTCAGATCATATCAGAGAGATTGCCCGCATCACGGGTTTACTCAGGTTCAGTTGCTGGGTATCTTCTTCAGAGGAATCAATTGGAGGTATCAGATGGTTCTGGATGCTGCGAGCAATGGGAATTGCAACACGAGATATCCCGAAGATGCTTATGTGCTGATTGGGAACTTGGCGTCTAGCAATAGCACCAAGAATACAGATTTTGAGCGGAAGAAGCTGAATGGGAGCATTGATGGGTCGCAGATTGCTGAGGTGCATGCGAAGCTGGATTCGGTGCATAATTTGTGGATGGGCAAGCAGCAGAAGGCTGTTCACTTTGCTGATGAGGTCGAAAATGTTGATGAGGAGGAAGCAGGGGATGTTAATTACATTGGAGGTGCTGGTTTTCAAAATCAGCGATATCAGTACAACAACAACCGAGGCTTCACCAACAATGCTCAGCGAGGAGGATTCAAGTCTGATTTCAAGCCTTCAGGTTTTGCAGCAAATTCCTTTGCCCAGAAACCGATGTAGAGCAGCGATTACACGCGTGCCTACGGGAGTTCGTCCTATCAATCTCCACCGCACAAGACTCAGGAGAGCAAGGTTGAGTCTATGCTCGAACAGATTCTCGAGGGACATCAGAAGATGACAGTGGACTTCAATAGGAAGATGGATGCTATGTACACATACCTAAATGGAAAGATTGAAGCTCTTAGCATTCATCAGAAGAGGCTGGAAACTCAAGTCGCTCAGACCGCATATGCTGTGAAGAGACAGGAAGGTTTTTTTCTAGGGAAAACAGTGAATCCAAGGGAACATGTTCATGCCATCACCTTGAGAAGTGGAAAAGAAGTCAGTACAGGAGTGAAGCAGACCTCTACTCCAGAGAATTTTGTCATTCTTGCTGAAGATGACGACGATGAAGCTCCCAAAATCGCCCCAGTATCGATCGATACCAGCCAGCATCGGTCGATACCCGTCCAAGGATCTGCCAAAGACGTTTCGAAACAACAGGCATCGACCGACACCAGCCTGTGTCAATCGATACCAGTGCAGATACTTTCACGGGACATCTCAAGCCCTCGTGTGTCGATCGATACCAATCCTATATCGATCAACACTGATCCTGAAGTCGAGAAACAGCCCGAGTTGAGTACAGGAAGAGTCTATACGCCCAAGATACCTTTCCCTCGACCTCCTAGGAAGACCAAGAAGGAAGTGGAAGACTCCAGATGCAAGGCAATGCTAGACAAGGTTATTGTTGAACTTTCTTTTGTCGATGCTATCAAGACTTCACCAGCCTTCAGGAGATATGTCAAGCGGATGGTATCGAGCATTGTGAACCTTGAGGACGGAGTGATGATGATTACTCATGAGTGCAGTGCGATCCTGCTTAACAAGATTCCAGAGAAGCTACCAGACCCAGGGAGTTTTGTCTTGGACTGTACGATTTTCATAGAGAGATTCGAACGTTCTCTCTGCGATCTTGGCTCGAGTGTGAACCTTATGCCATACTCGGTTGCTAAGCGAATGGGAATGACAAATTTCACGTCCACCAGGATTTCTCTGATACTTGCTGATTGCTCAGTTAGACTTCCCGAATGATTGCTCGAAGATGTTCCAATTAAGATTGGAAATTGCTTAATCCCAACTGACTTCATTGTCGTGGAGTATGATGTGGAGCCCAGGGATCCTCTCATTCTGGGAAAGCCATTCCTAGCAACAGCTGGTGCTTTGATTGATTGCAGGAATGGGAAGATAGCTCTTAACATCGGTGATTTGGTCATGACTTTTAACATGGAAAAGATGATGAAGAGACCAACCATCGATGGGCAGACTTTCTTTGTTGATACCTTCAGTGACATAGCTGAAGAGTATTTTCTGGAGATGCATCCCGAGGATCCATTAGAGAGGGCATTAGTTTGTTCAGCTGATACAAAGGTTGACTTGAGTGATGATGCTGCTGGATACACTAAGATGCTCGACAAATCTGGAGCAAGTACTTGAGAGCAGTATCGATCGACACCACTGAGGGTATCGATCGGCACCCTTCGCCAAAACCAGAGAAGTTGGCTGACACTTCTGCGAAGGCTGTTGTGCTTGGTGATTGGAGTGAGGAGAAAGCTCTTAAGATCGAACTTAAGCCACTTCCAGCAAACCTAAGGTACGTTTTTCTTGGTCCGAATTCCACATATCCTGTGATTGTTAATTCTTCTTTGAATAACGCAAAGATCGCCTTACTGCTGAGCAAGCTGCGCAAGTATCACAAAGCTCTTGGCTATTCTCTTGATGACATTTCAGGTATCTCCCCAGATCTATGCATGCACAGGATTCACCTTGAGGACGAGTCAAAGGCTTCAATTGAGCATCAGAGGAGGCTGAATCCGAACCTGAAGGAAGTGGTCAGAAAGGAGGTGATGAAGCTGTTGGAAGTAGGGATCATTTATGCCATCTCAGACAGTTCTTGGGTCAGCCCAGTTCACGTTGTGCCCAAGAAAGGAGGAATCACTGTGATGAAGAACGAGAGGGATAAGCTGATTCCTACAAGGACAATCACTGGTCATCGGATGTGTATTGACTACAGGAAGTTGGATGCGGCCACAAGGAAAGATCACTTCCCATTGCCATTCATTGACCAGATGTTGGAGAGGTTAGCGAGTCACCCATACTACTGTTTTCTCGGTGGGTACTCAGGCTTTTTCCAGATTCTTATACATCCAGAGGATCAGGGGAAGACGACCTTTACATGTCCTTATGGCACATTCGCCTACAACAGAATGCCATTTGGATTATGTAACGCTCCAGCGACATTTCAGAGGTGTATGATGTCTATCTTCACATACATGATTGAGGAGTGTATGGAGGTGTTCATGGATGATTTTTCAGTTTATGGATCGTCATTCAAGAACTGTCTAGATAACTTGTGCAAGGTGCTACAGAGATGCGAGGAGAAACACTTGGTCCTTAATTGGGAAAACTGTCACTTTATGGTTCAAGAGGGCATCGTTCTTGGGCACAAGGTTTCTAAGGCTGGGATCGAGGTTGACAGAGCTAAGATTCAAGTAATGACAAGCCTACAACCACCGAAATATGTAAAGGACATTTGAAGCTTCCTTGGTCATGCTGGGTTTTATCGACGTTTCATCAAGGACTTCTCCAAGATTCCCCGCCCACTCACCGCCCTGTTATGCAAAGAAGTCACATTTGATTTCACCCCTAATTGCCTTGCAGCCTTTGAGGAGATTAAGAAAGCCTTGGTGAGTGCTCCTATTGTCCAACCTCCGGATTGGAATCTACCTTTTGAGGTTATGTGCGACGCGAGCGATTTTGCAGTTGGTTCAGTTCTGGGTCAGAGGAAAGACAAGAAATTTCATGTTATCTACTATGCCAGCAGAACGTTGGATGATGCTCAGAGGAACTACAGCACCACAGAGAAGGAGTTACTTGCAGTTGTTTTCTCTTTTGAGAAATTTTGATACTATTTGATTGGGAGTAAGGTGACTGTCCACACAGATCATGCCACTCTCAAGTACTTGATGCAGAACAAGGATCTCAAGCCTCGCCTATGTCGTTGGGTCCTTTTGCTCCAAGGTTTCGACATCGAAGTTAAAGACAAAAAGGGCGTCGAGAACGGAGTTGTAGACCATCTCTCGAGGATGAGGATCGATGAAGACGTGCCTATTGATGATTTCCTACCTGAGGAGAACATTTACTTCATTGAGACTGAGTTTCACAAAGTTTCTGCCGAAAATCTGCAATTTTCACGAGCTGCAGGTTTTGGTGTCGATCGATACTCACCTAGTATCGGTCGATACCCGTCGCCAGCCAGACCATTTTTGCCTATGGATCACTTTGATGTTGAGGAATTTCTAGCTGCTGTAGCTACTCCTGCTCGACCTTGGTGTGCTGATATCGCCAATTATCTTGCTGCAGCTGACGAGCCCAAGCACTTACAGAAGTATGACAGGAAGAAATTCATGCGTGACGTAAGGAGATTCTTCTGGGATGAAACTTACTTGTACAAGCATTGTTCTGATGGGATGTACAGGAGATGTATTGCAGAGTCTGAGGTACCAGAGGTGTTGTACCATTGTCATGGGTCTGAGTATGCTGGACACTTTGCTACTTTCAAGACAGTGTCCAAGGTTCTTCAAGCAGGCTTTTGGTGGCCTACAATGTTTAAGGATGCTCATGCCTTCATCTCGCAGTGTGATGTCTGTCAGAGGAGAGGGAAGATCAGTAGGCGACATGAGATGCCACAGAACTTCATCCTTGAGGTGGAAGTTTTTGATTGTTGGGGCATTGATTTTATGGGTCCTTTTCCTTTATCACGAGGGAATAAGTACATTCTGGTTTATGTGGACTATGTGTCCAAATGGGTGGAAGCGATTGCTAGTCCAACCAACGACTCTTCAGTGGTTCTTAAGCTGTTTAAGTCCATTATTTTCCCTCGATTTGGAGTACCTCGTATTGTTATTAGTGATGGTGGCACTCACTTTATTAACAAGGTTTTCGAGAAGGTGTTGAAGAAGCATGGTGTGAATCATCGTGTGACCACTCCATATCATCCTCAGACTAGTGGGCAGGTCAAAGTTTCCAACAAGCAGATCAAGGAGATTGGTTCAACTGAACGAGCTAGATGAGATTAGGCACCTTGCCTATGAAAATTCGAAGCTATACAAGGAGAGGACTAAGGCGTATCACGACAAGAAGATCCTCTCTCGACACTTTGAACCCAATGACTAGGTACTTCTGTATAACTCTCGTTTGCAATTGTTTCCGGGAAAATTGCGTTCTCGTTGGTCAGGTCCCTTCACCATCAAGAATGTCCGATCACACGGTGCAGTTGTGCTGATAAGTGCTGAAGGCAAGGAGTTCAATGTCAATGGACAGAGGGTGAAACACTATTGGGCGAACGCCGAGATTCCAGACGGACACATTGTGCCTCTAGCTGCTGCCCCCACTGCCTGAACGTCAGTACAGTCAAGCTCGTGACGTTAAACAAGCGCTTGGTGGGAGGCAACCCACTGGTAAGTCTGTACATACGTTTTTCTTTTATTTTTGTTTTTTGGTTTTGTGTCTTGTGTTTCACGTGCAGCAGATTCAGAAGAGCAGTATCGATCGACACCCACCCGGTATCGATCGACACCATCCACACGACAAAGGAGCTGGGTATTTCTTAAGGGACCGTGAGCTACAGATCGATCGATGTCAAAATTGCATCGACCAATATCCCTTGTATCGATCGATACCAGCACGGTATCGGTCGATACCCGTCACCCAGGTACGTCTCCTTCGATTTTCATCAATCCACTCAGCTCTTCTGTTTTTCTTTTACCAACTCTAGACTAGATAACACTGGGGACAGTGTTGTTTAAGTCTGGGGGAGGTAGTTGCTGACAACGTTTTTGTTTTCTTAGTGTCAGTCATTTTTGTGTCAAATTTGTTTTATTGAGTCAAAATTTTGTTGGAGATTATGATTTTGTTCTTGAATCTACTGTTTTGATTTTGCTTCTGAGTGTCCATTGTTACAGAATCAGTTTTAGATCGGACTAATGAAAAATCCAAAGGCTGACCAGTTCACTAGAAAACACTCATGTTTCTAGTGGAGTTCGTCGAAACCTGAGCCAAATTTTTGCACTTCATCGATGTGGTTAGTGTTCATTAGAGCTTGATTCCTCATTCATTTCTGACAAAGGAACCCACGTATTTTAAAGTAATGGTATACCTCTCCCTTAATCTAAGTTAATGAATTAAAGCACGAAAAGATGAAAAGATTTTCTTCTAAGTGGAGGGTTAGGAAAATTTCCAGCAATCCCATTATTCTGCTTAGAAGGAATGATCACACAAAGATTGGAAGCGAGGTTAGAAAAAATTCCCGTGATACCATTATTCGCCTACACCTTTGATACATAGAGAGGGGAAGAATCGGGGATTCGGTGGCAATCACCATCAATACTCGCGTATCAAACCTTGATGTGTATGTGCAAAAAAAAAAAAAAAAAGGAAGAGCATGAAATGAAATAAGTCTGGGGGAGAGGAACTAAATACCGAAAAAAGTGTGAATTTTGGGTGGTTCTTTTGTCATGATATTGTATGGGAAAGAGTCTAGAAGGTTCTTGGCTCTGAACACAGCGATGAAACTGGCGATGATAGTTTTGAATGATGAAGCTGTGAGATTATGTGTGGAGTCTGGGAAAGCTGCGAATGTCTACGGAGAAGTACATGGTGGTTAGATCTGGAACTGGTAAAGTGATGAGAAGACATTAGGAAAAAGGGTCTTTGCAATGGTTCAAGAACAAGTGAGTCTCCGTTGTTTTCAAACCTCTTTCTCTGGTTTGGTTTTCTGTTTGCTTGAGGGCAAGCAAAGGCTAAGTCTGGGGGAGTTGATATATCATGGTTTTTACCCGTTTTTGACCATGATATAAGTCCTTTTTTTTTAGTCTTTCTAGTGTTTTTGGAGTCTTTTAGAGTCTTTTCAGGTTTTAGGTACGTTTGAAACATAATTGGAGATATTGAAGTATTCTTGCGCTTTTTGGAGCAAAGCAGAGATCATGTAGCTGAGAAGGTCGATTTGGAGCCCGAGTATCGACCGATACCACTTATGGTATCGATCGATACCGACTGCAGAGAAACAAGAGTCGCGACTTTTCTGAAGTTTGAAGAAACTGCTCCTTGGTCCAGAAGACTTTAATAATTACAATAAGCCCCAAAACGTGTTTTAGGATTATAATTAGGTTTTTCAGCCACTTTTGTTGGCTACGCTTTTATTCTATTCTGGTTTTAGTTGAGAGAGCTTTGGAGGGAGACAAGTCTGGACTTTGTTCGTCAGAGAGAAGATTTCGAACCCTTGTTTTACTCTATTCTTATTTTATCTATTGAAGTATTATTAAGTCATGCTGTTTTCTTTAATCTCCACGTCTGAGTAGTTGTCTTTTAGGTTTAGGGTTCTCATAAAGGATTTCTTGAATGTTAGATAGACCGATTTATTAGGATTCATAATCAATTAAGTTCTTCACCATAGGTTGTTCTTAGTGCTAATTCTAGTTTGATCACCTAGAACTTAGATCTTAGGTTAATCAATTAGACACGAAAGTGTGATTTGAAACCTGACAGAACCTAGGGTGAGCAAAATAACTATCTGCAAAGAAATTTGGTTTAGTTGTTTTGTGAACATATCAAACCTGAACTCTAAAGCTGGTTTAGATCTTTAAGATTTGCAAAGAAATTTGGAATTCTAGGATTTAGACCTAGATAATTCTCGCAACGAAAGTTGGTTGATTATAACTTAGTGTTTTGAGTTCAAGAACCGTGCTAAATCTGAATTTTGATTCATTGTTTTGTCTGCATTCTGTGATTTCCTGAGAAATACCTTGAACCTATCTTTCCTCCATTGAATTACAACTTTTCTAATTTCGTTCATTGCTCTCTGTTAAATTGATTGACTTAGCTTAATTCAATTCTTGTAATCTATTGAGTGATATCTTGAGTCTTTGTGGTTCGACCCCTAATTTACTGCAACTACTGCTTATTAGGGTATTATATTTGAGCATATCAACTCCCGTTCTAAAGGCGTTTCCCATTTCAAAAAAAAAATGAAAGGAAAAGAAATAAAATCCTAAAAGAGTCTGAGGTCGTTGATATTCTTATACCAAGGCAACCATGGTTTGTTCGTGAAAAGTTGGATGCCATTCGATTCAACCCGGAGAAAAATCTAAGTCCGGAGGAATGGCAGAAAAGTTATGTCAACGACATAATAGTTCTGGAGAAGGAGGAATTCGCAGCAACACTTATGCGAGTAAGAAGTGACTAGAAATTGTGGATTTCAACAGCTCCATCCTCTCTTGCTGTTTTGCATAATATCTTGCATCCTCCGATAAAATTATGGTAATCTAAAACACTTCTAACCTCTCCTTTATAAACCTTAAATACCTAGCCTCGTTAGTCTTGGTTAGTACTTTTGATGAGAATCACGCAAAATTTTAATGAATGTTAAGAGCTAGTTGACTGGAATTTAGGGTTTAAGTGGTTAGATTTCGCATGACGGATACTGTGGACTAGCGTTGCAGTATTTTAGTGAGAATTTTCTAGATTGAGTCCCGATTGGTGCATTACGTTGGTTATGTTTTAGAAGGACGGTCACTGAGATATTGTTAGTCCCTACGTTTATAGGATTCTTTCCGAACTTTGATTTCTGTTTTGTTTGAGGACAAACAAAGATCTAAGTATGGGAGAGTTGATAACACCGATTTTTGACCATTTTTATGGATCATTCTAATATCTTTTGCAAGTGTTTTAACTCCGTTTTGAATGGTTTTCAAGTGATTTCCATGTTTTAGGGTTTTAAAAGACATTTCAGGTAACTTGGGATAAAAGAGTGCATTTTGGAGCAAAAGTACGTTTTTGGATAAACTTGGACCGTCAGAAGTCTTGAAATAAAAGAAAATCTTCTAACCATCTGATCATCCCCAAATTTAGATACAACATATATGAGACAACCAGCTTTCAAATGCAATTGGTTTGGAGACATTCCAACGGTTAGATCTCCAGATATCGTTGATGCACTAAAGACAGATGATGCTGCCTTGAAGCGGAGCTGATGCAAAAACATGCCCTCGCTGCGGCCAGGAAGCAATCCGCCGCGGTCAGAGCACTCACGACTGTGGCCAGCCTTATTTTTCATCACGTGAGGCCCGTTTAAAGCCCAAGTTAATCCCGTCACTTATTATTGAAACCCTAAACGTTCCCGATGAATTAGAAGACCATATATACTCGTTTTAGGTCATTCTAAAAGGGAGCTCGACTTCGACCAGCAAGGAGAGAGCCGTATTCGAAAGAAATAGGAGGAGGCGCGAGGAGATTATCATTCGATCTCTGTCTTCATCCGTGTTCTTTGTTCTTCGCTATTTTATTTCTTTATTTCTACAATCCTTTATTACTTTTATGATGTTTTGTTACGCTATGATTGAGTAGTTTCCCAGTTGGGTTTAAATAGATTTTTCAAAGGGAATTTCATGGTTTAATTTGATGAATTTTGAGATTTAGGAATCATAATCTTCTAGGAGTTCTTCGTTCTATGTTTCTTTTTATTGCATGATTCTTCGTTAACCACTTAGAAACTGATCTTAGGTATTTTAGAACCACGAAAGTGCTGTTTTTTTTTGCCGAACTAGCGTAGACGAGCAATTTCGCTGAAAGATACGAAAGAATACTTGTAGAATATTGTGAACGTTGATGAACTTGACTTTATCACATAATTTTCTGCGTAGCAACGAAAACTGACTAGTTAAGTTGTTAAATTATAGGTGTGTAGTGCTACGACAGTAAGCTATACACAATTCCATGTTCCAGTTCTAGAACTACTGTAATCGATTACCTTTATCGATTATTTTATATCGTTAAATTTATCCATGAATCCCTGCGAATTCCCTAAAGCTCAGCGTTTCGTTTAACTGTTTGCAACTTCGTTTTACTTGCTTTTTAGATTAGATTTCAAAAACACAAAACAAACCCCCAATCGATTTGTTCTAGTTTGATTTAAGTATTAGATTGATTTGTACCGAAACAACAAAAATCTATGTGGTTCGATCCCTAAGTACTACAGCACGCGTTTGCAGACTTTTAGGGTAATAAATTTAAAACCTGAAGCTAGGATAAAACCTGCACCGCATCACTACGTCATATTATTCATCGGACTCGGAGTAATTACTTTTGTAATAATTTTTATTCCATGCATTTTTTTTATATATTTTGAATTTAAAACATAGTTTGATAAAAAAATTTTGAATTATGATATCATGTTTTTTCAATTTTAATAGACTTGGCATTTTCCCAATTACAATTTTTTTAAAGAATCTCTCATTTTGTAAATTTTAAGTCTAACCCTACAAGGAACACAAAAATGTAAGTATACGTTATATATTTCTTTAAGAATGGTTGATCTCGTTGTTAGCTCGATTGTGATATTGGTATGCTACGTTAATGTTTTTAAACCCTAAAATGTATGAAACATTGAAATTGTATACCCTATATCCTAAAGGGTCGGAAATCCGTCGGAAATTCCCGACGGATTTCCGAGGGATTTATAAAATTTCATCATTTCACACTTAGCAATTTTACGATGTCTTTTTCCGAAAATAACAAGGTCCGTCGGAAATCCCTCGGAAATTTTCCGACGGACCTTTTTATTTTCGGAAAATCAAACATGTTGACTAGCCAATGAAAAACCATGCAAAATTCCCGGTTTATTTTTATCCGTCGGAAATCCCTCGGGAATTTCTGACGGACCAGAAAAAACCCGGGAATTATCTAAAGTTGACCACCAAAGCGGAAATTTTTTAGCGGTGCATTTAATTGATTCCCGACGGATTCCTCCGTCGGAAATTCAGTTATATATTTTAAAAACATACTTTTCTCTTCACTTCTCCTCTTCGCCGAATTTCTTCTCCTCCTCCCAGGCGATTCTTCTTCTCCGCCGACTCCTCCACGCCGCTGATTCTTCTTCTCCTCACGCCGCTGGCGACTCTCTCTCTCCTAGCTTCCTCATGTAATTTTCTTCATCTCTTTCATTCCTATTATAGTTTTAGATTAGATTTGTGTAGGCTATGTAATTTGTGGTTAGGTTGCTAGATTAGAGAGTTTTAGTGGTTAGATTTTTTAGATTGTAGAGTTTTAGTGGTTAGATTTTTTAGATTGTAAATTTGATGGTTTGTTAATTTCTTCAATTTTTGAAAAAATGTTTAGTTAGCAAAAAACGTTGTAGGTTTGTTAATTTCTTATATTTGTTTTTTTTTTTAAATCGTTTTTCTATAAACAAAAATCAAATTTTATAAGTATTTTTCTATAAAACGTTTTATTAGTAATCATATATACAAAAATTTTTTTGCTTTTTCTAATTTATATAATAATTTCATTTTTTTAAAAACGTTTTTTGCATATTAAAAATGTTTTTTTATTTTCAAGAAATATTTTTTTCTATAAAAACGTTTTTTATTTTTAGATTTTAGATTTTTTTTATAAATTATGATGTGTATATTTAAATTTAATTAGCCATGTTTTGTTATTGTTGTAGGTCTTACGAGAGTTATCGTACGGGACGTGGCGGTGGTTGATCTCATGCCGCGCATCAGCAATCATGTAACTCTTCCGCCACACCGAGTCCGACTCAAGTTCCTCCTACTGTCCCGAATACCCAAAGTGAGGTTCCGCGTCCGCTCACTTGTATTGAGGAGTTAGTCGAACAATCGGGACGAGAATTACTCAAATTTCTTGATCCGACACTCAGCCGTCCAAGATCTACATGGTAAAAATATATTTGCCTTCATCATAATTTTTTTTTTTTAAAAATTCTTAATCATCGTTTTGTTTTTTTGGTTCGGAATATCTGGGAATGGCATTGGCAAATCCATTTTGAAGATGTTGCACTCCATCCTCAACAAACCTTACCGTCGATTTTCGGAATTCTGTCCGATGAAAAGGAAGTTTGGTTTCGAACGTTTGCGGTCAAGTTTTTATCTACTTAATGTTTTTTCAATATTTTGAGATTTCTTTTCCATTTCTAATATTTTTTTTTTCGTAGCAAGAATTTAATTGGAGGTCCACCGACACAAAGGAGGTGGAGAATGAGTTTGTAAAGGAGGCGGCCACGCAATTCTCCTTAACATGTGCGAGTGGAAGAAGGCTTGGAGACTGGGAAAGATAAGCCAAAAGGCTTGAACGCGTCCGTTTGGCTGGATTTCATCCCGTACTGGGAATACCCTGACACCGAAGCTCTCTCGGTGACTAACTCCGGAAACCAGAAGAGCCCGCGAAATGGGAAGGGGATGCATGTTCACAACAACAGTTCGACGAGCAACAGCAGTACCGAAATTCAAATGTTAATTTTTTTTGTTTCAAGTTGTTTTCAAATTTTTTTTTTCAATATATTTATTACTAACTAACGTTTTATTTATTTTCTAGACGTAAGAAGACGGCGAACGTCCGGATCACCTGCGATTGATGGAGAGGGTATACGCCAACAAGAAAACCAAAAAGGTTCAGGATCCTGTCATGAGCAAAATCATCGACAAGGTGACCAAGAAGAAGGACGACATCTTGACCCATCAATCTCAGGACGGCTCCAACGATTCCAGCGACCTACCTCGGGTAGAAATCAATCGCTTCGTGCTTGAGGTAATCATTTAACTATATATTATAATTTAACTTTAGATAATTATTATATATTTTTTTTATTGGTTTTTGTAGGAGATACCCATTAAAAAAGGCCGCCAGGGAGGGTTAGGTAAGGTTGGGCGTAGCGACGGCGCAACTTCTTCTGCTGGTTTCGTGTACGATCAAGAGGTGATCAGACAGAAGGAAGAGCTCAAGGGGAAAGTAACAGCTTTAGAGAGCGAGCTCACCGCTGAGAAAGCAAAGAGAACGTCGATGGCGGATTTCATGAAATCGAAGTTCCCGGATTTCCTGCCGGATTTAGTATAATTTCTTTTTTTGTAATTTTGCTAAAATTTCAAAAACGCTTAATAATTATTTAAGTTTATAAGAATTTCAAATATTATTTAATTTCTGAATTTCGTTTTTCGTAGAATTAAATTATTTCTTCCACAATTATAAATATTATTTAATTTAATAAATAAATTAATTTAGATATTGTTTTTATAAAATCAATTATTGTTTTTTATTCCTCGGGAATCCGTCGAAAAATATTTCCCTCGGAAATCCGTTGGAAGGTTTTCCCTCGAGAATCTATAGGGAATTTTTCCCTCGGTAATCCGTCGGGAATTTTCCGGACGAATGACGGGCCCTCGCAAATCTGTTGGGGATTTTTCCGACGGATTTTCCCTCGGGAATCCATCAGGAATATTCCGGACGGATGAACGACCCTCGGAAAACCGTCGGGCATTTTAGCCTTCGGAAATCCGTCGGGATATTCCGGACGGATATCTGGTCCTCGGAAATCCGTCGGGTATATTGTCTCTCGGGAATCCGTCGGAAATTCCCGAAGAGTTCCCGACGGATTTCGATTCCCGACGACTCAAATCCGTCAGAAATCGGTCTGGAATGTCGGTTTCTTGTAGTGATACTTGTTCGTATATACCTCATGATTTGTTAAAGGAAATGTCGAAAATCGTGGTAGGGATCTTAATAAGGAAAGTATAGATTTTTTTTTTTCATCTAGACTAGAATGCATATGCATGTTTTATTTAAAGAAGGTAAGTTGTCTATGGTTTGGAATCCGGATAAGGAAAAAATAGAACCTTGAATAGAAGATACAGTAAACAGTAGATGCAAGAACCCATTTAAGGAATGTTTGGTGAATGGCAAGATACGAAATCCACATAAAGAATATAATTCTTGATGCAAAGGCTAAAGGCTAAATGATGGAATGATCTCAAGAGTTAGAGCTTTTGATGCGGAAGCAGTTTTTGATTGAACGGTCGAAGGCTTCTCTTAGGGATGGTTGATCCGATACAAGTGGAGACTGATACTTAAGCATCAGAGGGGGTAACCACGCACATATGCTTAGACTCAAAGAAATTATAGTTCAAGGTGAAAACCGCTCAAGATAGAATAACCGGAGATGAACCAAGGCAAAAAACACAAAGTGTTTTGTTGAAACTTTATAAGTTTATTTGATATAATAATTAGTGATATTTTACAGAGGAATAGATGAGATTATATAGTACTCTTACAAACGTTCATACAAGCTTAAACGAAATTTTTTTTTTTCTTTTTTAACATAAGTGTAAGAGATGACCATTGAATTGAGACTTAGCCGAATTTGCAAAAGGTTGAATATCTTTGTATCTTGATAATCTTGTGATATATCCATGATGGATCAGCCTTCTAAAAGTTTTCTTGAGCTGGGTAGGCGCTTAAAAGATATAACCATTGGAAAGTTAATGCACAAAAGGGCTCCATCAAAAGAAACTCGAATTTCCTTTTACTCAAAGTGATCCTTTGTTTGATTTGGCGTGAAATGAAGTTGTTAAGACTCTCTGATTTGTGAAGAATCTCTGTTGGATACCAAACTTAATTTTGGGAAAAAGCCACATTTGGAAATTTCCATGTTAGGTCTGAAATAAGACCATTGGAGGTTGTCTACGAAACTGATCAGGTTGGGTTTGGTCTGTTGGAATGTGACCGTTGCACTGTTTTCCCCTTAACCATGGTTATTTCCATTGAGTTTTCTTGATAAGGTTTTTAATAAGGCAACACATCTTCTACATTCGTCATGTTGGATTTATGGTCTTCCGCCCAACATTAACTACAACAGACTCCTCATCTTCTCTCACTCTTCATGCACGAATCTAGGAGGCTCCTCTCTCTCCATGCATCTCTTCTCATTTATGATTGTAACAGCTATATTCTCTTGTATATATTGTACATGGTATCAGAGATTAATGAATATACATATTTTTCAAACAACACTTTGTTGATTATAGAGCGCTTTGGTGATTATAGAGCGCTTTGGGCAGAATTGGAGACTATTCGTCCTCCAACAACATATCCAGAAGTTCTCAATGAAAGGCAAGATCAAGATCAAGTGTTTGGGCTTCTCTTCACTCTCAACAGCTCATTCAATGGTCTCATACGTCACATCCTTAAATCAGACAAGCTCCCAAGCTTGAATGATGTTTGTATGCAGATCGAAAAGGAAGAAGGTTTTGTTGGCCTGTTTTGGCCACGAAAATAAGCTTGATGTTGTTATCAAAGGAATGATCGCACCAAGTGTGAGTACTGCAACAGAAAGGGACACACAAAAGATAGATGATGGATCCTTCACCCACATCTCAAATCATCAAAAATGCAAGATACTGGTAAGGCTTTGTCTACATCAACTACGGAAGATGACGTGGTCAGGAAGTCCGATCTTGAATCCCTTCTCAAAAGCATTGCGGCTCTAAAAGAATATGGTATTGCGTTACTTTCTCTTGAACCTCACAAACCTATTATTGTTGATTATGGTGCATCTCATCATATGATTAGTGATGCAAATCTCATTAATAATGTTCAACCTGCAAATGGAGATGTGATTGTCACAAATGGTCATAGAGTGCTTGTTAAAGGAATTAAAAATCTAATTTTGTTTAACAAAGACTAAGGCTTTCTATATGCCTCAATTTACTTCTAACCTTTTGTCTGTTCAAAAGGCAACAAAAAACCTTAATTGCTTGGCTATTTTCAGTCCTAATGATCTTTGGTTTCAGGATAATAAATCAGGAAAGACAATTGGAGAAGGATCAACAAAGAATGGTCTATATGTTCTTCAAGCTCTCAATCCTACTTCTATCTATGTTTTTGGTTTTGCTAATAATTCAGTATGGCATGCTAGACTTGGATATCCTCACACTCAAGCTCTTAAGATTTTACTTTCTAGTGTGTCTTCTGAAAAATGATTAGTGTGAAACTTGTATCCTAGGAAAGCATTGTAAAACTGTTTTTCCAAACTCGTCTACTATTTATGAAAATTGTTTTGATCTCATTCATTCTGATGTGTGGACTGCTCCTTGTGCAACAAGACATGAGAACAAGTATTTTGTTACTTTTATTGATGAAAAATCTAAATACACTTGGCTAACCATCTTACCTTCTAAAGGCCGTGTTTTTGAAGCGTTTTCTAACTTTCACAGCTATGTCTCGACTCAGTTCAATGCTAAGATTAAAACCTTGAGAACTGACAATGGTGGTGTATACACAAGCAATGAGTTCAAGACATTTACCTCTATGAAATTGTCCATCAAACAACATGACCATATACTCCTCAACAAAATGGAGTATATGAGCGTAAAAACCGTCATCTTATGGAAGTGGCAAGAACCATGATGTTCCACAAAAATGTTCCCAAACACTTATGGGGTGATGCCCTCCTTACTGCCTGCTATCTTATCAACCGGCTTCCAACCAAAGGTCTAAAGGATTTTTCTCCATATGAGATACTAAACAAAAATAAACCACATGTGGATTTCCTAAAAGTTTTTTGTTGTGTTTGCTATGTCCATGTTCCAGATGACCAGATGAACAAGCTTCAGCCTAAGCGCATCAAGTGCATTTTCATTGGATACTCCACAACTCAAAAGGGATACAAATGCTACAATCCAAAAACAAAAAGAACCTTTGTGTCTGGAGATGTCAAATGTGATGAAGAAAAAGGTTTCTATGAAGAAAAGGATTGGACAAGCTGAAAGACTTGGGTTCTTCTGGTACTGATCTCGCTTCCGGTCTGAGGCATCTCCTTGAAAACCTCAACTTACCAAAGAAAACATAAACCATCCATCCATCTCTACACCACAATCTGAAGAGGAACCTGAAAATGGTGAAACAAAGGTGGAAACTGATCAAGTTGAATCAAGAAATGGAAATCAAGAGGCAGTTACTGAGAACGAGCATGATGAGGACCAAAACCAGAATGAAGCTCTTCCCCAAGACTTCTCTGGTGATTATGGTAATCACGAAGACAATGGTGCCTTACATGACTAAGAAACTCAAGATAACAATGGTACAAACCTTGAGGATTCCAATGCCAATGATAATATTCAGAACATGGAGACTGCCAATCATGAACATGACTCTCCTCCCCCACTTCGAAGAAGCATCAAACTCAAGAAGGATCCTTCTTAGCACGGGTGAAAACCGACCCCAACAGAAAGTTAACAATAGCATATCGAATTTAGCCTAAGTTCCTTAAATTGGAACATGGAACAGACCCCAACAGTTTGCCCCCCAGCTCGTCAGATTCTAGGATGATTGAGATGAGGTGAAGCTTCATTAGTGTCGAGATTAACCGTCGTACCGAGGTGGCGCTGAGCTGACTGACAATGTTTACTGCCGAGGCTTGACGAGAGGTTTATTCGTTAGTGTCGAAACGATCGGGCAAGGCGAGACGGAGAATGTTCTGCGCCGAGCTATTTCCCGACTGTTGAGTAGATAAAGAGTCTTGATTCGTTGCTTCGTCTTGACACATCTCGGGATATATATTTCTCTCGGATATCTTGTACACGTGTCATATTTCGCCATAAATACCTCGGAAAGTGCAAGCGTTTCTATTCATTCCCGAGGTCACGCGCAGCCACGCGCTGAGTTGCCTATAAATAACGTGATGCCCTCCTCATTCTTTTATTCTTCGCATTTGGCGTGATCCCGAAAAACAGGTAGCTTTCTCCTCTCTCCTCTTCACTTATTATTTTTTGGGTTAGGATTATCTGATTTACCGCCGCACCGTTTAGTTTATCCGATCTAAATTTTGGCGAGTCTTCGAATTTACCGATTCATCACCATATTTTCCGATTCATCTTCAAACATTCCCGAGGCGCGGTGTCTGCTTCTTCCGGTTCGGCTAGTTCAAAGGATTCTTCCACACGGCTCAGCCATGACTCCGCAAAAGATCACGAGATGAGTGGATCTCTCGAGGCGGCTCTATCTCCGACCGCACGTTTCAAGCCCGATGAGGGTAGATTACCCGAGGAGTTGCACTTTCCCGAGGTGGGTTTGTCAGCAAACCTTCAGGAATTTGCCGAGAGCATGGAAAGGTCAATGTCGGGCCATGAGGCTGGTCCTTCAAGCGAAATGGAAAACAAACGTCCGAGGAGAAAAAAGGCTCTTCCAGGCGCTTCTCTTTCTGACGAGGTGTCCCTTTCCAAGGTAAGGCGACGCTTCGAAGTACCTGATGAGGTCGAATTTGTTGTTCCGGGTCCATCCGATCGGCCTGTTAAACCTCCTTCGGATTGCTTCATTGTCTACGAGGGCTTCTTTCCCCTATGTTTCTTATGGTTCCCCATACCAGAGTTTATCCTACGGTATCTCTGGAAATACGGGATCGCATTAAGCCAGATCCCGCCTCGGGGGCTTTGTCATCTGGTTGGGATTCTGACCAGGTGTGCAGAGTGTCAAATTGACATTAACCTCAATCATCTTCCAAGCCTTCTGGAAGTCCGAAGAGTACAAAACTCGAAGAGGGTCTACATCTCCAATAAGGCTGGCTTCAGAGTCATCGGGGGTTTTCCGAGCAAAGACATTTGGGAGGACCGCTTCTTCTTTGTTCGAATTTCCGAGGCCTCTATGGATCGGTCTTGCCTTAATCAAGTCATGATGAGCTGGGGATCGCTTGGTAGTTATTCCATGTATTCGTAGCTCGTTGCACTTTCTAACGCCTTTAATTAACTTTGTGTCCTCGTTTTTGTAGTTCATAACGCTCCTCCGAAGTGTCCAACCGATTTATTCGAGGTGTGGACGAATTTGGTTGCCGAGAAAGTTAACTGGAGGAAAGATTTCTCGTTTGTGAGAGTGAAGAGAGCTCAGACCGTTCGTGATTGTACTCCGGCGAATTCACAAACCCCACCAACCGATAGCGCCTTGACGAGTTTGGCAAGATTATCGATACGCGCCAAGAAATAACTTGAGGCAAAGGAAGCTGCGAGGAGGGCCGCCGAGGCAGAAGAGGTGGGGAAGCAAACCGCCGAGCAGAGCATAAATCCTCCTACCACCGAGGTGACAACTCGGGACTCGGTCTCTTCCGAGGCAGTGATCCCGGGGGCTGCTGCTCCCATGGTGAATGTTGACGGTGTCGAGAAGGATGTTCCTTCCGATTCCCCCACTCCTGCTGGCGAAGAGAGAGTTGCACTGGCCCTTCCGCAGGTTTCCGAGCCTCCATTGTCTTCAGCGAGCCATGAGAGCGAGCCGAGCCGAAAGCGCCCCTTGCAAAAAGATCAAGGGAGAAATGCCGAGAAGAAACAGCGTACCGCTCGTTCTACTGCCGATCTTCCGTCTTCTAAGGCGGTAATTGATGATCCCGCCATGTCTGTTACTCTTTTTTCAGGAATCAATGGGCACGGGGCTAAACTTCCTCCTCTTGATAAGCTTACCGAGGGGAAGACGTACGCGAATATGGCGCTGCGTTGTACTAAGGTAGGATTTAATTCTTTGTGACGAAAGCGAGTTTTGGATTTCGTTGATTTTTTTGTCTTGCAGTTTATTGCCTCTATCAACGAGATGGGGGCCACTTATGAGTCTGAGGCCCGCCGCAACAAGCGCCGAGTTGACGAGGCGAGGAAGGGCGCTTCGTCTGAGAAAAAGAGGCTAACCAAGGTGGACAAAAGATTGACTTCACTCTCGACCCAAGTTGCGGACCTTGAAAGGGAGAAGATTGCTCTGAGAGAGGAGGCTGCAAAATCTGCAGACCTTGCTTCCCGATGCGAAGTTCACAAGAGGAAGCTAGAAACCGAGATAGCTTCCTTGAAGGATGCCGTGCATGCTGCCGAGATCAAAACGGCTCAGAGGGATGCCATGCGCGAATCAGCTCGTAAATTCAAGAATCAACTTGCTAAGGTGCATGAGAACGCCGAGAAGTTACCAGACGCCAAGGGCAAAGAGATTGAGTTGGCGGAGGTTAATTGTAACTTGCAACTTATTAATGAAATCCAAACTGGAAAATCGCGTGTCTTGAGGCCGGGGTGGAAAAACTGATGTCTTGGAAAGCTGAAATGGTTGGTGTCAATGAAGAGTGCGAGAGGATTGAGGCTTACTTAAGAGACGAACTCAAGTCTTTGGTTGTCTCGGAAAGTTCGGGGGATTCTTTGCGCTAACCGGGGATTCCCGATGTTACTGGCGGAGTTATCGAACCCGTTCATGCTTCTAAGATGGCATAGGGATGACCCGAGATGAATAGCTTTTTCTTTTCCCCTTTTTTTGTTGTAAGATCCTAAGTAATCGTTTTGCTTTATTTTGAGACATGAACACGTGCCTGGATGGCTTTATTTTTTCCCCCTTTTTTTTTTTTTTTTTTTTTTTTTTGCTTAGATTTTAACTGATTAGTTGATTTGAAAGAGATGCAACAGTTTTTGTCGGGATTGGTTTCCAAGCCGTTTAGAGTAGGCGAGATGGAATTTCAAAATAAGTTTTGAATCTCATACGAAGCGGTGTGTTCTGAAACGATCTAATTAGTATTATGCGTCGAGATGTTTAAGACCAGTGTGCTATGAAGCGAATGATAACTGGGTTTTAGATTTTACTTTGGTTTTAGGGTTTGCGATGTAGACTCGGCTTACGTTCCCATCTCGATAGTAAAATTGTGAGTGGTTTGGTCGAGATATATCTTTTCCTTCCTCTGGTCTGGATATATCTGTCTAAAATTTATATAGCGCGCTTTAATTCGTGGTGGATTGTAAGAGAACCGTGATCCGTATAGGATGGTGGTTAGGATCGGAAGAGGATGTAAGAGCTCGTTGTTGTGGCCAGCAACAGACGAGAATGATGTGTAAATGCATCATATATTGATTAAAAATTAGAAAGTGCGAAAAAATTGCGTTTACAAAAGATGGGCGTATGTGTATATGTACCCACTCCCCTCCCCCCTTTTTAAAGAGGGGGCGACAGCTGCACCTTTCCGAAGATTGGTTGCCTACGTACCCTTTTCTGGGGTCAAGCCGTCCCGTAGTTCATTGTAACGAGGTGGTTCCTAGCTGAAAGAGAGTTTTCTCCCTATTCTGGTCTTCCTGGGGTTTCTCTTAGCTCACTCGGTTGATCTGTTGCTGCTATGTTGTGACTCCGAGGAGCTTTCTTCTTCGTGGTTGAGCTTGGTTGGCGGGGTAGAAGTCATTGCTGTCGATTTGGGTGAAGGATAGACGTTGACGTGGCCAGTCCATAATTGCGCCGATATTGGCTAAGAAAGGCCATCCGAGGATTATCGGAGCCGGATAGATCTTTTCTGTTTCGAAAACATAGAAGTCTACGAGGGCTATGGAATCGCCAATTCGTATAGGCACGTCAATTGCTATCCCTTTTGGTGTGGTATGTGACTGGTTGGATATGTTGATCCTTGTTATGGTCGGCTGGATGTGCTTCATGCCGAGGCGTTGGGCAGTTGAGTTGGAGATGATGCTGAGGCAGGCTCCCGAGTCGTAGAGGACATTAGTGAAATCAACCCCTTGGATGTTGCATGAGCTGAGAAATTGCCATGTTCCTAAGTTGTATATAGTATCTCGACTGGCCTTCCGAGTCTTGCGTAAGTGAAGAGATCCTCTATTTCTGATGTGGATTCAGTGCTATCGCGGAAGAAACGTCCAAGTTCATATGCTGGGAATGCTTTGGTGAACGTGATTTCGTCGGGTAGGTTACGCACGACCCGAAAATATTCCTTGAGCTTCTCTGCGCCTATCTTATTCGGATGTAAGCGATGTGGTGCGGATGTGGGAAGGGTTAGCTCGAAGGCTGAGTACGACTCGCAGTAGGAGTCTGTGGTATTGCGGCACATGAAGGAATCGATGTATGACATATTTGTTGTCATTGGCCGGTCTTGTTGGCGTGGTGGCGAAGGGGTTGTGCTATTAGGTATTGACTCCTTGTTGTTCGTGTCCTTGGTTGTATTGACGTGGAGAATGGCGTTTTTCGGAGAACGCGGTCTGGTTGTTCCTTTTGTTGCATTGTCTTGTCCAGCTCGCCGAGTTGAAGGGCGCTTTTCATTTTTCTCTGAGTTCGAAGTACATCTTTTACGCTTGGAGTGTCTTGTTTGATCGTTGTTCCGGCTTCGGGGTCGAGCACCTATCATTTCTTCTTCCCTGGAAATAAAAAGCAAAGCTTGGTCTAGAGCGTCTTGGATTGTCAGAGGCTTCCTAAGCGTAATTTCTCTTCTGAAGTTGGATTCGTGCCTCAGCGCCCGTTTTAGCGTGTCAAGTGCAACTCAGTCACTTACGAATTCTTCCATCGAAAGGGCTATTTTAAAACGTTCCACAAAGTGCCGCAGCGGCTCTGTTGGCCTTTGGGTTAGGGTCCACAAATCAGCATCGGAGATTCCTTGGTCGGAGAAACGTCTTATGAGTCGAGCAGATAATCGCCGAAAATTGTGGATTGAGTTCCGATCGAGCCTCGAAAACCAGTCTAGGGTGGCTCCCTTGAGATGTTTCCCGAACCAGAAGCTATACCCATCTTCGGTCATGATTCCTTCGGGATCGTAACAACCTAATGTTGTGTATAAGGTCATTACGTAAGCTACAGGGTTTGTCGTTCCATCGTAAAATGGGATCCGACCTGGGTGGCGCATGGTTGCCTCGGAAGAGGTCGTATCGTAGTGATCGTCGGCCCGGCCTCTGGGTGGGGGGTATCTCGTTTTTTCTTCCTCAGAAATAAAATCTGAAGCTAGGCGTAGGGCATCATGGAATGTTGGTGGTGCCTTCAGTGTCAGTTCTCTTCTGAAATCTGATTCGATCTATAGTCCCCTTTTCAGCGCGTTGATTGCGACTTGATCGTTCACCTTCTTTCCTTTCGAGGCTATAGCAACGAATCGCCCTATGAAACTCCGCAGTGGCTCTGTTAATCCTTGAGTCAGGTTCCACAAGTCGGCGTCGGAGGTTCCTTGCTCAATGAGTGCGGCGAATCTTATTAGGAATTGAGCGGACAGTTGGCGGAAGTCATCAATTGAGTTTTGCTCTAGGTTCGAGAACCATTCAAGTGCGGCGCCTTCTAAGTGTTCCGCGAATCGACGGCAAAGTCTGTCGTCCTCCTTATCCTGTTCCAGCCCAGCTCAGCACATTCCCATACGGAAAATTCTAATATGGTCGTTCGGATCAGCCGAGCCGTCGTAGAACGGTACTCTGACTTTTTCCTGCTCAGGGATGATCGCCTCGGTGATTCTCGTCGTGAAGGGGGTTTCTCAGGACTCCCCTGGCACTTGATCGATCTTGGGAGTTGCGCTGATTGCACGATGCTCTGCTGGACGGGTGACCGGTCTCTCGGCGTCGCTATGAGTCGGGAGCGCTTCGTTTTTTATTCATTTCATTCGTCCGGGACAGGCTCGTCATCGCCAACTCGTTGTGTTGGGTTCCACCCAGAGAATATTTTATTCTTCTTCTGTTAGATCATCGCCGAAGCGACCCGAGCCGCGAATATTCTTCGAAAAAACTTCTGGCTTGCCGCGTTGATTTTGATCCATTTGCATCAATTCGTTGACAAGCCGCATTTGTTTAGCCCAGAGAAGCTTTCCTCCCGTGAAATCGTTGTGTAATCGGCTCGGTTCGGGGTACTGTTCTCCGTGCCTTATGGTCCCTCCCGTGCCGAGGCGGGTTTGCCATTTATGATACGACCCGAGGTGCTAGTTACTTTGGTTCGGGTTTCCTTGTCAATGGTATTCCACTTGAGTTGAGCTCCCGTCGACTCGGCGATTTGTTTCTTTGTTCCGCGAATCTTCCGAGATAGGTCGGACAAGTACGGTAATTGTGATCTTCTTGCCGAGGTCATCGCAGGGGTCGAGAAATCAAGGGCGGTCCGAATGAGATTGAGCCGTCGTGAGCGAAGGGTATCTTCCGCGAATCTTGCTTCTCCTAGTATCGTGGCGTGAGTTCGATATCGCTGAGGCGTTCTGAATCGTTGTCATTTATTTCGTCGTCGGCATTTCCAGTCGTTCCGAGGTGAGATCTTGCCGGCTCGGGGGTTTGTTGCTTCATTCTGAGGCTTGACCGAGGTGGGTTGAATAAGGGTGGCCATGTCGCCGCATGCGTCAACTATCTAAACGAACGCAGTGGTGGTGGTGCGTCTTGAACTGAGGCGGTCCCAGGTGTGGTAAAGTCGAGGACAGTTGGTTTGGAGTTGTAACACCCGTGTGCCGTGAAACGGGAATTTTAATTACTATCCGGTTAATTTTAGTTTAATGACGGGTTTCAGTCTATTGAACTAATTAAGGTTTGAGGGTGTTAATTGAGATTCCGAAAGTTAAGGGTGGTTTCGTTTGAATCAGATTTTGTCGTTGGGTTTAATTGATAGAATTAAAAGTTGCGTGGCGGTTGTAGAAGGATCAGAAAAGCGAAGGGCTTAAACGTAAATTTCTCACAATCAACTGAAAACCCTACGCGACGTCCCTTCAAATTCACGCCGCACTCGATCTATTCAGGGATCGTGGCTTGGAAGTTTCAACCGTGTTGTTGTGACGGTGAGCAAAGGATCGCGCGAAGAAGTTCAATACGGAGGGTTTTGTTGGCCGGAGATCGTGAGAAGGAAAAGCTCGCGTGAGGGAGGTTCAACGGCGGAGCTAGGTGAGGGAGTTGCCGTCGTGTTGAACCAGAGCATCATCATCATCATCTTGGTAAGCCTCGTCTCAGTTGGTTGTTTGTTGTTAGGATCAGAGATGTGTGGTGTTGGCGAATGTGATTACAGTGACTTGCCGGAGAAGACGACGATGGCGGAGACGCGTCGGTGGTGTTGTCGCCGTGAGGTGACTCCGGTGAGGAGTGAGGTAATGTGGAAGCATTGATCGGAGTAGTTGCAGGTGGACGTCGGCAGTGAGAAGGAAGGAAGACGCGTTGGTGTCACGCGCGAAGAAGCAGGAAGAAGACGCTGGAATTGGTTTAATTATCAATTTTGTTTGTTTTAATTATTTTATTATTTTTATTTTTAGGTGGATTAATAGAAGGTTATTCACCCCGGGAGTTCTAGAAAATTGCTGAATTTTCTCGTGAAACTTTCTGTGCGGGAATAAGGTGAGTGCAGGACCATAGGCGTAATTAAATAATTTTGATAATTGATGTGATTTCGTGATTATAGGCCGTTTACGATCTATGGGGGTCTAGATCGAGTGTTTCATGAGATGTTTGATTTATTCGGTATTTTCGTGATAATTTATATTAATTCTCTTAATTATTTGTTAGCCTGTAGATGGGAGGATTGCCTCACTAAGTATTTATCGAAATACTTATGCATCTCTTATGTGTTATTTGATGCAGGAAAAGAAAAAGTGTGACCGTGGGATCAGGGCGAGGAAGAGGGGGTGATCTAGACTTGTCGTTATTTGGTGATTTTATTTAATAATTTACGATTATGGTTATTCGGATTTTTAATCTTAAACTGGGAATTAATTTGTGAGGTTTAATTATGTTTTTTTTTTATTGGAATTTTCTTGAGTTGTTGAATTATTTCTAATTATTATTATTATGGGATTTAAATAATTATTTGCATAAAAAGAAAAAAATATGGGTGCGGTTGTTTCAGGAGTTGAGCCCTGTGAGATCTGTCGGAAGCGTGTTTGAGCCAAAGTGTTCGATTTGCCGGTCACTGGTTCGTCCTCCTAAGATCAACATCTTGACTTTTTCCGATAAGATTTTGTTGAGCTTGTCTTGTTCCTCAGTCTTCTTTAGTAGCGAGGTGATCATGTCCTTCAATTCGGCTAAGGGCGCCGATGTTGTTTCCATGGTGGCGATGGGAGTCCCGCTGAAATCGACCGTTCCTCTGGTGGGGCTTTTGTGGTTGTTGTTCACTTCTTTACTGATTCTCTGCGGGTCTCCGACCATGTATTCCTATCTCCTTCTTGGTGTTTTAGCAAGTAAGAACTTCTTAATTCCCACAGACGGCGCCAAACTGTGAGAGTTGAAACTCACACAATCAATCTTTTGTCGAGACTTCTTAGAGGGAACAGAAGTTTCTTGGGAAAACACAGTAAGAGATCCAAAGAGGGTATTTTATTGTTGTAAGAAAGCGTATGACTACAAGAGCTAGTTGCTAGGGTTTCAAGATGGTCCTTTACAAATCATTATGAGGACTATTTATACAAGTTTACATTGACGAGAATCTCGGTGATGAAAAAGGAATACCTCCTTTTTGCTCTGAGCGGCCGCCGACTAAGTGTAGGGAAACCGATAACCTGGGCCTTTGGCTCGGCCCAAAAGAGTTGTCATGGAGATCTTTATCTCGGTCTATTAGCGGTTGTAGAGGTAATGTTGCTTCATTCTCGGCTTGGCATTATCCTTCAGAAGATAGGATTGCCAAGGCGAGGTAGCGGGTAGAACTCACAGTTGTTGCAGCTCGGGTGATTCTTTCTCTTATTCGATATCTTCAGCTTTTGGACTCGTTAATCTCGACGGGTGAAAACCAACCCCAACAGAAAGTTAACAATAGCATGTCGAATTTAGCCTAAGTTCCTTAAATTGGAACATGGATGAATAGGCGATCTACTTTGTAGCACCGACTATCTATGTCTAACAACTTAACTACTCAGCTTTCGTTGGTAGCTACGAGATCAAACACGCAATGAGATCAAGTTCGTGTGCGCTCACAAAGCTCTATAACTATGATTTTGTATGTTATAGCGTAATTGCTCGTCTAGCCGGTAAGAAAATTCAGCACTTTCGTGACTTTATCAATCCTAAGATCAGTTACTAGTTCATGATGCTAATTTCATGCAATAAGATTAAACCTATAACAAAATAACTTCTAAAAATGAGCTATGTTAAAATCGCCACTTATCCTATTCAATCATGAAATCCCATTTGATAAACCCTTTAAACCCAACTAATAAACTTCTCAGACATGATTAAGCAAAGCAAAGCAAAAATGAGATGGATGAATGCGTAATCAACAAAAAGGGTTCAAGAGAGAATCTCTATCTCCCAAAACTAAGAACAAAGAACAAAAGCTAAAGAGTTTGGTGCTATGAAATTCGTATCTAATGGTAGCACATGGTTTTAGAGACCTAAAACAACATATATATATATAGGGCATTTGCTCTTCGAGAGGCGTCTAGGACTTTTCCTTGTGTGAAACGGCATAGGATTTGAAGAGGGCTTGCAAACGGGCATGGTCCTGGATGATTTGAGCTGGCCGCGGGTGAATTCTTTCTGGCCACGGACACGATCCTCTGGGTCGCGGCCAGAGTGGCTTATGCTGCTTCTGCTTCACCTCTGAGACAGCTTAACATGACTTCAGGAAATTTGATGGTTCTTGAGATTGAACCGTTGGATCATCCTCAAATCAATTGTATGTGAAAGGTGTTTGATCATCCAACTTGTAGCTACAGGTCCTGAGTCATCAAAAAACATTAGAAGATGTCGAAGGAAGGGAAAAGCCAGCTCAACATCGTCAAGGAATGTTCACACTCAAGAAAAACCACCTATACACAAACTTACCAAAAATGGAATCATTTACACTTGTGTTCACACTGGACGATTTCTTCAGCTGGTCCCACATGGAAGAAGCGACCTCCAAGGCTTCTTGAATATCAAGCACAGTTGATCCAAGCATGTCAACGACTATATTTCTAATTCAATTCGCATAATTTGTTTCCTTTTCATTTGTCTTGTGACCGTTGGCACGAGTCTTTATATGCTCAGCTTCTGTCATTGTATCATGCACACTTTCTCATATCAATAAACACATTTGTTTTTGCTTCAAGTCTTGTCTTGATTCAGTTACTATTCTTTGTCGATTTCTTAAGGACTGTGCGTGGTTATCCCATTGCTTAAGAAACGATTAAACCTTTACTTTCTAGTGTGTGGAATACCCACAGAAAACCCTAAGTCTCGCCCCTTTTTGTCTCAGATATACCATTTCCGAGCCAAGCCCCATACCTTCACCATCATTCCATCACTTCCGCATAAGCTCCTTTGAGCCTTAAGTCCACTGGTTTGTGATCTTGATTTCGAGGTTTACATCAGGTCCGGACTGTTCGGGTCTTTGAGTGGTCCAGAATCCTTGATGGATCAAATTTGTAGGAATGAACTTGTAACTGGACCGCTTCATCTTAGCCTTAGACTCGTGGGCTTCATCTTTTGGCACTACAAAAAAACACAGTTTTTGCGACTGCAAAAAAAAAGTCCCAAAATGGTCGCAAATAACTTATTTGGGACCAAAAAAAATAGTCGCAAATATTTGGTCGCTAAATAAAATGGTCGCAAAAACAGTCACTCTTTTGCAACTAATATGTGACTTCCACTATCAGTCGTAATTTTAAGACTAATATGTGATTCCCACTATCAGTCGTAATTTAAAGACTGATTTGTGACTATTAGTAAAAACAAAAACAAAATTAAAATTTCATAATTCCAAAATTAAAATAGAAATTGAAATTACAAACTAAATTCCGATTCCATAATTCCAAAATTAAAATTGAAATTACAAACTAAAATATAATCCTTGATTCAATCTTTTGCTATCCCATTCTTGAGCCAAAATTTCTGATGCTAATCTCTTTGTTCCAAGGGCTGCAAACCAAAATACTTATTAGTTTTGAATGAATATCAGAGACCACCTTGTTATATAAAATTGCACAGCATTGACATGTGTTCCAATTAGACAGAAACCATACCTAGTGGAGCTGTTTCATTGCACTTTTTGCACTGCAGAAACATACGAAAGAGAAATGAGTAAACGACAATCCGGAATATGCAAATCGGTTCCCTAAACCGTGAACCCACTACCTCACATACGAGAGGAATAATTGTAAAACCCACATCTGCAAATCTAGTCACCGCTCCTCCATTCTTTAAGAACCGAAGCTTGATTTGCAGAATTAGAGAATGCAAGTAAAGAACCAGGTTGATCGACTGGCTCGGGTCCACGGGAGAAGTAACTGAGATGAGTCTGAAGAGAAGCTTCAGGGATAGCATGTGCTGACAATGCTGCTACTTCCTTAGGTTGTCTGCACTTTTTGCATTTTTCTCGTGATGCATAATTGTTGTTAGTGCAACCTATTGCCACACCACACCACACCACACACCCAAACACAAAACGCAGCACGAAGAAGATACGAACGCACACCACACCCACCAGCAATTTCCATATACCACATAACACAGAACACACAAAAACAACTCAACCTAGTTATATGTAAAGGCCTAATCCACAACTCTAATCTAATGAATCATCAAATGGAAAGGGCATTTGAAAATGGTTTCTTTGACTCAGAGTTATACCTACCATCTTCGAACAAACCGAGCACTAAGCCTGTCCACAAGTAAACAATCAACCACGAATCAGTTCTAAAGACTCAAGCTTGTGTTATACGAAATCGAAGAATATGAAGTTACCTGAAGCTATAGCTGATGCAGAACTGAGCTTGGATTCATTTTCAGGGGAGGCAAGCACCACCGACAGCCTCGCCGCCATAAACGAAAAGAGCCACCGACCCAAGCAGACAGACCACGACGACGGCTCACGATAATCCCCGTAGAAATGGATTACGAATGTACAGAAGAAAAGAGAAATCTAATTTTGATAAAGCTTCTAGCTTTCTCGCTCAATCTGGGAAATCGAAGCCTAGATTTCAAATTCCATACAAGGAATCCAGATCGGGAACAATCTGGAATCCCGAAGCCTAGAGATCGCGATAGATCGAGAGAGAGAGAGAGGGGTAGAGAAAAATACCTGAGTATGAGGAATTTTGGTAGAGAGACCACCTTGGCCTCTACTTGCTTTTGCCTTGGGAGGTATTATTGGAGATTGAGAGAGTTTCAGAGATTGAGACATCGACAATAGAAGGGAAGAGAAAGAGAAAGGAAATAACTCCACCCAGTAATTAACGAAGGACTCCCTCAATAGTGGCACAATTGGTCGCAAAAAGAATAAATAGGAGGGATCAGTTGCCCCTTAATATTTCATCAAAATTTTTTATAAAATTTGAAATGGTTGCAAAATTGTCTGATCGCAAAAGTGAAACTGTTTTGTGACTATACTTAATAAATCACAAATCTATACCCTAAATTCTAAATTTTCAATCATTTTTATTCTAAATATGACTTTGCAATCATTCTTATTCTAAATATGACTTTGCAATCATTCTTATTATAATTCTAACACTAAAACTCTCTATTTAAATAGTAAACTAAGATATGGTAAATAAATTTTGAAAAAATTCTATCTTTCAAAATCATTCCATATAAAACACATATACACTGACTACATTTTTGAGAATATACAAATATAAGTTTAAAAAATTAGAATTTAAAAGTTTTTTTCTTTGTTATAATGATTATATGTATATAGTAGTTCAAATATATATAAAACCGTACAAATTAACATATTTACAATTCAATATTGATGATTTTTAAAAAAAATCGAGTGGAGTTGCTAAACGGTCGCAAATTTTGAATCCTTTTGTGACTACTATTAAAAAAATCAAGTGGAGTTGCTAAACGGTCGCAAATTTGGGACTTTTTTGTGACACTTTTTTAAAATCAAAAACATTTACCCTAAACCCTAAACTTTAAAAACCTAGAAGGTTTGAATATGACTTTACAATGACTCTGTGTATATAGCAGTTCAAATATATGTTAAAACTTATAAATTAACATATTTACAATTATATATTGATGAATTTATTTGAAAAATTCGAGTGGAGTTGCTAAACCGAAGCAAATCGGTCACAAATTTGGGATTATTTTTGCGACTACAAAATCAGACTAAAACATGAGTCGCTAATAAGCGACTCTTTTGTGACTACTCCGTTTCATCGTTAATTTGCGACTGCTTCTGCATTACGAGTAGTCGCAAAATAGTCACACTTTCGTCCCGCATTTTTGTGACAAAAAAAAGAGTCGCAAAAAGTGGTCACAAAAATTGTGTTTTCTTGTAGTGTGGGTCATAATTAAATTAGGATGGGTCTAGGGTTTATCTTTAATAATGTTGATCTTTCTAAGCATTTCTCTAGTTTTTATGCATGTTAAGGAGTTCTCCATCTCCTAGACCACCTCCTTTGCTCCACGATTAAATTCTGGTTGGATGTCCTCATCATACTTTTCTTCTTGACAAGGTTATGTGCTCAAAACCAAGATACTAGGCACGCCAAATAATATGTCTTTTCTTGGATAGCACGAGAGCATCTTTTATCTCTATTGGCAAGTTTGTGCCTATAGTTTGGGCGTCCATTGTATTCTATTTTGTGGAATTGGTGCTTTTAGATCATTGTATTCACAGTACTGTCCATCTACCACATTGTTTCCATTTGCGCATTTATGTTCAAGGCGTCCAACATGCTCTCCAACGGTGCTAACCTTTGTTCCATCTTTTATCCGATGGTTTTCATCTGGCTAACATGGATTAGAACATAAGTTGTGAGGCGGCTTAATTCTCCATGGTAGAGACAAATCAGTGACGAATCCTTGGAGATGCGAAACAATGATGTATACAAGTGGTAAATGCCAAAAATGGAAGAAAACATTTTTATGGTCTTTCTTTCTATAGTATTTATGGACGAAAAAAATAAAACAAAATGAAAAAAAGGAAACAAACTTTTTAATTTGGCTTTCATAAATATTTAGGAAAACATGATAATATAAATAAAAACATTTGTTTTTTATGTCGTTTTCTTGGATTTTCAAAGAGAAAATGAAAAATTGCAATTTTAATGGATTTTGGTTTAGAAAATAAAGAAACTAGTGAAGCGAAAAGAGCAAAACAATTATGAGTTTTCGTGTTATGGATTTTTTGTTTTGCTCAAACACATACTTATATTAATCTTAAACCGTGGTTACAATCCAAATAAGTCAATAACTCGTTGTCAAAGAGTCCAAACTTGAAACATTATTGAAGTACAATACATGATAAAAATAGGATAGAAAGTTACAATTGTAGAAAATAATTGTTAACTCCTTTAAGAGGGTTAGTAATTCTGCCATTAAAGGCGACCAAACAAAACTTTTAGCTCGTAATGCCTTCAAGGCTGAGTGTTTAAAGTTGTTCTCCATATAGGAGAAGATTGGTGGAAATATTTTCTCCGAAACGGAAGAGGATGATGAAATCGATCTCTCCAGAGGGAGGAAGGTGCCAAAGGTCTCTCCACAAAGGAGGAAATTGGTAAACTAGCCAAACCCGAAACGGGAAAGGCCGAAGTAATCTCAGTCTTTGAACCGATAGATATAACAACAAGCTTTAGCTCCAAGATCTGAAGAGATTTCATGTGAGGTTTATTGGGTTCAACAAGCCCATTAAACAGACACTCGGGGATTTGCCCATCTCAGGTGCGTGCCTAACGCCAGTTAATAAAGAAGTTGTAAAGGCGGATGATGGGATGCGGCGGATCCACATAGTAGCGTCGAGGACCGCCGGAGTAGATCGCAGACACAGCGGAGAGGCAAGGGTTATTCTTGACGGATGGCAGAGCAGGAGGAGAGTGGAAGGATAAAAACCAGTCGAAATGCCGGCAACGGTTGGCCGATGAAGGGAAACGACAATGGCGTATACCTTGTAAGAAATGAGGTGACTCTCATGATTGAGAAGGTTTTGCAACAAACAGTGGTCGAGATCCAAACGGGAGGCATAGGTTCACAGGGGTCCGACGGATCAGGAGGATCCGGCAGATCCGGAGTGTTCAAACTAGGCTTCACTGGCAACGCTGGATCTAACGTAATCAACAGAGAGGAAACTGTGAATGGCGGTGAGGTCAACGGCGGCCTCGGGATTCATGGAGAACAGAGCAAATGTTGATGACGCCAGAGAGATCTTACCGGCGACGAGGGTCGATGACGGAGTGTGAGAAACGGTTCTTCGCGATCGCTTGGAGGAACCCGAGAAAGGAGGAGACTACGGTCTTCAAGATGAGGAGCGCCGTTGATGGAGATCATGTAGGAACTAAAAATTAGAACACTACAGGAATACAATTAAAGTACGAAAATATAATCACCCGCAGTGCGACGAGAATCTGAGATTCAAGGGAAGAGAACGAGTGGAGGCGATACTATAGATCTCTTTCCTTAACTCTTTGAATCACCCGCAGTGCGACGAGAATCTGAGATTCAAGAGTCCCATGATACAACCACTGAATTCCATTTTTGTTAGCACTCGATAGACGGATCTATCGAACTTCTATTCTACCATACTCTCGAGGAAACACTTACTTAAAACTAAGAGAGATTGCTGGAATTTTCTGTAAAGAAAAGAGTTGTGAGTGTGAGTAAAACGAGAGGAGTAACTCGTGTATATATTATGGTTTTAGGATAGATTTGAACATCTTACCAAGACCAAAACTCATTGAGACCTCGAGACCTGAGACCCGAGCTCGGTTCGGTTCGTCGGTGGTGGCGCGCGGTCTCTCTATCCTCTCTTTCACACACCATTTGAACAATGACATAACTTTGTCCAAATATATACTACTCCAAAGTTTTTCAAACTTCTAATGTGGGACAAATAACATGTTCTCACTTACACTAGACCAACATTTTATGGCCCATTTGTTTCTGAGATATTTACACTCTATAACACTTTTTCAAACTATATTTACACTAGATAACACTTGTTGACACTCTAGCACATTGCCCACTTATTTGATGGAAAAAAGACAAGACTGCCCCCCACTACACTATATATTTACACTCTCTCTTTCTCTTTCTCTGGACATAAGTGGGAGCAATCTTGTCTTTTTCCTATCAAATAAGTAGACAATGTAATGTGCTATCTATCTAATGTAAATACCAATTCACAATATGCTATAGAGTATAACACACTTTTTTTTTTCACACTTAACTAATTTTAATTAACCAATTGGGCTTTATTAAAATTGGTCCAACAGATCCATCATCGATTCAAGATTCAGAGCAAAGAGGCGGTGGAGCGAGACGTTGGCGTGTCTAGGAGAGAGATATCAAGGGCGAACTTTGATCACCCTGCTTCGTGTTACGGATTAAAAATCAGAAAAAATGCAAAACAAAAACATTTTTCTATGGGACTTTGGACTTTATGAGGGGATGATTGGTGGCGGTAGTAACCCTAGTGATAAATAATGAGAACGTATGTTCTTACTCGATGAATAAAAATAGATTATACAAATGTGTATTTCTCTATAGTATTTATGTGTAATGAGAGTGTGCGTAAGCGTATATGAGCCAAACTGATCACTAATATAATCCATTTTTAACCTTGGTTTCAAAACTTAACAAGTGTTTTTTTTCCGATTTTCCTAAGATTTCAAATGTTTAGTGTCTATAGTCTTTATAGGTTATTTGGACGAAAAAAAAAAGAAAAAAAAGAGACCAAAAACGAGTTATTTGACAGTTTTGAAGCGTCAGATATCCAACCTCTTTTAAAGAACTTCCTACTGTTGGATTGAGCTGAAAGTTTGAGACAAGAGATAGAAAAAATTAGATGTCATTTGAAAGTGGTTTTAATCAATACAACAATGCAATCATAAGTTATGTCATTTCTCATGAAGACATAGCAAGCAGTCTCGCATAAGAGACCTCAGACAACTGCCTCTATCCATGGGCAGAGACCTCATACAACTGCCTCTACCCGCGGGCAAAGACCCCCTCGACCTGGGACCGTATGTTGGACCCGCGGCACCATCTCATTGACTAAAACACGGCCCAACTTTTCTTTAAACCCCTCCCCCCAACTAATGGTATTGATTTCTAAATGTTTAATTGTTGCTTGATGAATGCTTACTATATATGCTTATATTGAGTAGTGAAATATACTATGTAAATGGTATCCTACTATAATTAATAATGTATGTTAATTAGTCCTTGTTGTGTGTCAGCGTAATATGAACTCACTAAGAAAACTGAATGCTCGAGACTTTGTGTGGTCTTTCCCTTCCAAGTTTTAGGTAGAGGTTCAAGAAGGAACATCAAGGCCTGGCAAATATTTTTGTGACTTTGAAAATGTAATTGGTTTCCGTTGTATTTCAAAGTTGTTCTAAGAAACACCTTTAAAACACTTTTGAAGTCATTATAAAAACAATAATATAAAATATCTTCAATAATAATGTATTTGAAGGTGCTTTCTGAAATCCATAGTTCAATAACATTAGATTTTAAGAGATATTTACAAGTTTTATAACCAATAACACTAGATTTTAGTTTAAAAAAAAAAATCATGATTAAATAACATATGATTTGGTATTCTTAACACAGATGAATCCAAATGTTTGATTGAATGCACCCTATCATGTAATTCAGTGAATTATAACGTTATTAAATTACTTACGAAGAAAACTACTTACTTACTAAGAAAACTACCATAAAAGATGAAAGCGAGGTTTGCCCCCAAAAAAAAAAAAAAAAAAAAAGAAGAAGAAGAAAGCATGGACGGTTTTGTAAACCAAGATTTTAAGGCATAATTGCCGGACACAGGTGAGATTGATAAAAGTTAAATTTATTAGTCGACGATAAAGAGACATTGAAAGAATGAAAAAAATAAAATATTAAGTCGTCCTTAATTAAGAATTTCAACTACCCATGTGAGTTTTGGCTTCTCCATAATGGAATGTGTCTAACTTAATTTAATTAGATCTCTGATCCCGCCAATACAAACCAAGTAATTTATTTATATTTTTTCGATAAAGATATATATATAGAGTGATTTAACTCAATATACATGGATAACTTAAAAATTAAGTAACTAACAAAGAGATTTTTTTTTAACCCATTAATATCCTTCCAATTTTGCTTATTTAAACAAACTGCCACTGATATGAATTTCGTTTTCCGATATGATACTGTTCATCAGCGGCTGAATACACTGTTCACCAAAGATTGAAAACACTATTCATACCGGATAATTATTTAGTTAACATGCTACTTATTATGTTATCGCGATAAATTTATGTTTACCGTGTTAACTCCATTATCATATAGCATGCTAACAATAATATCCGATACTTGTAACATGCTAACAATAATATATGATACTTGTAACGTGCTAACAATAATATCCGATACTTGTAATGCTAAAACCATAAACCCTAAACCAACAATAAACCCTAAACAATAAACAATAAACACTAACCCCTAACCCCTAAACCCTAAACCCCTAAACAATAAACCCTAAACAATAAACAATAAACCCTAACCTCTAAACCCTAAACCCTAATTATTATATTATTGTGANAATAAACCCTAAACAATAAACAATAAACCCTAACCCCTAAACCCTAAACCCCTAAACAATAAACCCTAAACAATAAACAATAAACCCTAACCTCTAAACCCTAAATCCCTAAACAATAAACCCTAAACCCTAATTATTATATTATTGTGATAAGTTTATGTTTATCGTGTTAAATTAGGGTTTAGGGTTTATTGTTTAGAGGTTTAGGGTTTAGGGTTTACGGCTTTAGCATTACAAGTATCAGATATTATTGTTAGCACGTTAGAAGTATCAGATATTATTGATAGCACGTTACAAGTATCTGATATTATTGTTAGCATGTTATATGATAATGGGGTTAACACGGTAAACATAAACTTATCGCGATAACATAATAAGTAGCATGTTAATTAAATCATTATCCGTGTCAAATGAACAGTATCGTCGGAAAACAAATTCAGACCAATGGCAGTTTGTGTAAATAAGAGAAAAGAAAAGGGTAAATTGGATTTTTGTTTATGAACAGTAAATGTTAAATAGTACTTATGAAAAGAAAAGAACTAATTTTGCAATCATCCATTGTTATTTATTGCAATTACTTATATATATATATATATATTACTATTTTCATAAAGTGGTATACATGTACAGTTAATTAGATCTATATTCTTTGTCAACCCATTTATCTATAATTATAATATACATATGTATATGTTAGTATAAATATAATAAACATTCAAATGCATATAATTTTTCACGTATAATTCACAATCAAATGCACATTTCTCTAAAAGTTATTTTTCTTTCATTTTTGTCATGAAAATGGGGACATACACTATACCCCCTCGTTGTAATGTTTTCTTAACAGAGAAAATTAATGTTGGGGACAATCTGTCATTCGGTCCCTTGAGAATTATATAGAAAAATAGACCGTGCTGATAAGTATATATGTAATAAAAATATATGCATGCCAACTCATCTACGTATGTCTAATACCAAAAAAAAAAAAAAAAAACTGGCGAAAAAAAAAATCGAGTGGGACTACTACCCAACATCTATTTTATGATCGTTGTACTTGTATATCGGATGCAAGCTCTTTGGTAATTACACAAACATATATTTTAATATGTTTACGTGTTTATCTGATGCAACCTCCATTGCTAAAAAGACTTACAAAAATGTAGATTACCAATAGATTTGAAGTATTTGAATGGTTAGTCACTTTTTCAAAATTTTTTTAGTTTTTTATCATTTTCTAAATAACTCCTTAATGATCTAACACTTTTTCTTACACGCGTGTACTGTATACATTTTATCCCCTATTGATACACGCGTGTACTGTACAAATTTGTTTTCGCGCAGTACTGTATATGAATTTGACTAGAAAGTCAAGTGGTGTACAGTACACATAGTGCTACATCTTTAAGTAGTTTTTAGAAAGTGTTAAAAAACTAAGAGAGTTTTGAAAAAGTAACAAAATAGCAAATAATCTCGATAGATTTTGACGAAAAAATTGATTGTGCTATATATATTGTTAGAAATCTTACATCAAAAGTTAAATGAGACCTCAAATAATACATAAGGGATATTAGTAAGAAAGGTTTACATTCTAGAGCACTTTCTCACTTTCATCTTACAATAAAGACACTTTCTGTTTTTCAACACATGTTCTCTGCTTTTTGAGAGGTGAAAGTTCCAATTTCTAAACTACCTTCAAGTAAAACTGCCTCTATGTTTGGTTAAAGTTAGTTTTCCCTATGACGAACCAGTTAAAAATTCTCTATCTTTCGATTTACTGTCGCTTCGTTGCCCGCCTAATTCCGGCGACCTACAAAATTGCATAGCTAACTCCGAGTTCTTCAAGCTTTGAACTTGATTCAAGATATCCGGGAAGGTATGTAATTTAATGGTGATGGGTGATGTTACTGATTTCTCCGACTATTTGCACAGGTTTTCCGATAAGCGGGAATCGAAAGTGGCGGTAGACAAGAGGCTTCCCTGTAGGCTGTTCGCCACTGACCGATATCCAAGTTCGCGACTGAACGTCTATTCCAAACCGGATAAACAGACGTTCATTCATGAGGTTCGCAGAGGGAGCCCTGAATTCGAGCAGGTTCGAAATTCATGTTTTGGAACGCTATTCGATATACCGGTTAGGAGAGCCTCTATATCTTGTAAACTTGTCCACGCATTGGACAGTTTTTGGTGGACAACCTATGAGGTTTTCCCTCACTGAGTTTGGAAAAGTTATTGGGTTGCCGTGTGGGGAATTCAAAGAAGATTACGATCCTAATTCTGTGTTTCAGAATGAACCGTTGGCAGCTGATGAATATTAGAGAGAACTAATAGGAAATGATAAGAAAACAACTTGTGCAAATATTGCGGATATGCTTAGAGCTGATCCTAACATGGATAGTGGTAGAAAGGTTCGTTTGGCTCTGATACTAATTGTGGAGTGTGTGTTGGTTGCAAGGACCCAAACTCACAGACCAAACCCTCGGTATGTTAGGATGGTTGAAGATATTAATTCGTTTTGTAAATTTCTATGGGGCCGGGAATCTTTCTTGATGACTATTGCTTCAATGAGACCTTGGAAAAAGTCGTATAAGAAATGCGAGGACCCTGTAGGTGTATTTGTACAACAAATGAAGCAAGAAACGTATAGGATGCAAGGCTTTCCCCTTGCTTTAAAGCTTGTAGCTTTCCGGTTTATTCCCGGGCTTTTGAAAAAGCTTTCCGATCCTTCAAAAATACCCAAGCTAATTCACCTACATACTGTTGGGCTGCCTAAATAATCAACTCTAACGATTAGTGAAGTTGTGAATGCTGAGAATGGTAGTGACGTAAGTTGTTTTCTACTTACAGCTCTACTAGGATGCTTGGCTTTCATTAAGTATTTAATTTGTGATTACATATATTACAGTTGATGGTTCAGCCAAGGTTCATGGATGTGGAAAAAGAAGATGATTTGTGGGGTGAATGGGATGACAAAGTCAGAGACAAGAAAATTAGATATATGGTGGACTTGATCAATAAGTCTCTTGTTTTCACTAAAGATGTTTGGCCTGGGGAGACTCATCTTGTCCTTTGTTCTTCCCACATCTGAAGGAAATTATAGCAACCCACAAAATTCACGTTGATCAACGGAGGCAAGAGAGGAAGAGTAAGACGTTAGGGTTGAAGAAGAAAATTGGTATGTCCAAAAAGGAAGTAACTGGTTGTACAAGAGATGCAGAGGCGTCGATGGATCCCAAAGAAAAACAGAGATGGCTGGAAGAACAGGTTCGTATGTTGAAAAATATTACGAGGAAACTGGAGAAGGGCATGAAAACACCTGGAAAAAGACGAAGAATGAAAGAAGGCTATTTCTAAGAGGGAGAAGGAAACAACAGCACCAAGTAGTTGCAGTCCTGATGGGGTAATTGGTCTGGATGATAATGTTAATACCCCTGAGGAGGTAGAGCAACAAAATGAAGTTTCGGGTAGTGGTGAGGAAATACAAACTCCAAAGCATGAGGTATATATGGTAATTGCTAATTAATCTTGATTATGCTGAACAGTTTTTTCATGATGACGAGTCTTTATTATAAAAAAAAAACTCACATGGAGGAGGGGATGGATCAATGAGCAATGATGGCTCGCTAAATGTAAGATTGAAAGTAAACATTACTAATCGATGTATGTGAGGTGCATCCCTCTTAATTGGAAGAATAATTATAGTGTTTTTAGAACAGGTGGGAGGGCGAACACATGGAGATATGGAGGAGAATGATTTTGTGAGTACATGTTTTGTGTTAGTAAAGCTTGCTAATCTACTGACTTTAAACTCCGTTCTGATTTATTTTCTAGTCCCCGCAACTCAACCAATTAGGTTCAATGCTTAAAGAAGGCATAACCATTATAGGACATTTATTTAACCATGTTAAATTTGTAGAAAACAAGTTATATGTATATTAATGGGAGCCATATGATACATGGTGGGGAGGAGGATCATGGAGAAGTGAGGAAGAAGCACAGAGAGTCAAATCCCGCCCCATCAAGATTTGAACTTTCAGTTTACTATAATGCTTAAAGTTTTATCAGTTTAGTTTGTAAGAAGGTCCTCAAGGAAGGAGATGGAGAAGACCCTCTTAATGAACCTACCAAAAGGGACAAGGTATGATAGGGCTTTAGATATCATAATAAAATGTCATGTTTTCATCCACTAGTATAATTTTTGTTGGTTGCGTGTTACTGGTGCGTTAAATTTAATTTTCTGATAGCCTGTATCGTCCACATAGATTAGTTTTTGTGGATATGCATCAGTTAGATGTCGTGTCCGCGGGATTTACATATTCAGATAACCTATAGATTTTAAACTGTTTTGCACCAGAGGGTGAGTTAAGAAACTTAAAATTCATGAGCAACATTGAATGAAGTGTGAATAGAATTACATGTTTATAGAGGGGATGGAGTATATAAGTGGGCGATAATGGTGTTCATTAGATGGCGTAATAAGGTGATGCTAATGGTGGCGCCACAACAATATGTCAATATAGATGAGGTGTTTTTTTATTAAATTGTGTTTGGATTTGAATAGAATGGACTTGTGGATGGTGCTACGAAGGTTGGGGAAGTTGAAGAAGCTGCACCAAGCCACCCAGTTCTTAATCCTCAACTAAATGTAAGTTAAAAATGTTATATTATTAGATAGTAGCAAATAGTTTTAGGCATTCCTGGTCGGAATACACTAATGTTTGGAAACATTTTATTGGTTTTATAGGAATGTCCCGAAAGAGTTATGTTATGTGAAAATGTATGTAACTTCTATATTTTTATAAGTTAGAGGGTTAATTGCTGTGTATAACAAAAATAGATGATTTAAAACTTTTTAATAGATTGTGGTTGCTAGAAAAACTGGTGAGTTCCCGGATATTATTGAGCATGTATGTGAAAGTGATTCATCACCTACAAAGAAGCGAATGAAGCACAACCCTGCAAATTTAGGAAACAGACTGACGCATATTTTTTCTGCGAAACCTAACAGAGACCCTAAAGATCTCCAACCATCAGTTGATGCAGCCAAGTTTGAGCTTTTCAATAAAACACTGAGTGAATGCAATGATGGGTAAGTGTAAAATTTGGATGTGATTAATGCGTATAAATGGATGTATCTAGACGTTAATTGTTGTAGGGAGCACATAACTCCGTGTAGGTTTGACATTGACAACAAGTTTTTACTTATTCTGGCAGAGAAACAAAAAAAGCATGGGAACTCTGGTATGTTACTATCTAACTGCCTCTTTTTGACCTTTAAATGCAAGTTGGATGTTTAGTTAGTGAACTGAAATTCAATGGCTGAAACAGCATATTGAGGTACTAATGAGTTTTCTAGGAAGACATCATGAAACGTACTTGAAATTGGAGAGGAGTGTTTTTGCCTCGCCGTGGTTAATAAGCCATATCCAAGGGAAGTACCGATCGTTTAAATCTATGAAGAATAATAAGCATTATCGATGGGATAAGAAGATAACCGACATTGTGAAAGAGGCCCATAAGGTTTGGCTTGAAGATGTTGCAACAATCTATGCACCTATGATATGGGAAGACTCACATTGGGTTGGATTGGCAATTGATTTGGGAATGTGGAATGTTCAAATTTTTGATTCCAATCCACTGCTGACAGTTGACAGAGATGTTGATAAGTTCATGGAACCTGTTGTCACTATGCTGCCGCACATATTGAAAGATCTATGCCCACCCCATCCATCTCAGAACCGAGGTTTAGAGCCTTTCCGGTGGACTTGGGGCGCATACTTATTATAAAAACATTAGAAGTGGAGATTGCGGTCTGGTAGCTCTGAAGTTTATGGAAATCCATGCCTATGGGGATACAGGTATTGGTTGTGTTGGCATCACCGATGCAAGTGTAGACGAGTTTTGCAAAGCATATGCGATGGACATTTACCAGGAATTGGTGGTTCTGCTCTATTACACTGACCAGTGAAATAACCCTTATATTTAGAATGTTTGAGATTTGTTAATTTATGTGTGTTGGGGCTATGTTATTTGAGATCCCCTTTTAGTAATGAGAATCTAAAATTTCTTGATTGGAGTTCCCTTTTAGAAGAGGCAGGATGAAATGAAACCATGAATTTAAGTTTGTGAAGAAATGCTGAATGAAGAAATGGTGAATGCTGAAATGGAACAAGAAATGTAGAAATCCGACAATTGTTGGAACATGTGGATAGTGTTTTGTGGATAGAATTTTGGTGATAGTATTATGTGTATGTTAATTGTTTATGAAAGTTTTTCTTATGGAATGTGTTGGAACATGTGTTAGTATTGCGTGGATAGCTATTGTTCTTATGGAATATCTTGTTACATGTGGTTAGTGAGTCGTGGATAGAAAGTGATGATATGAAACAAGAGAGCAAGTGATGAAATGAAAGGGAAGTTGAAAAAATGAAAAAAATGAAAAAAATGAAACAAGAAACACCCAAGTGTTGGTACATGGGTTAGTATGACGAGGATAGCTATTGTTCTTATGGAATGTGTTGTTTCATGTGGTTAGTGAGTCGTCGATAGAAAGTGATGAAATGAAACAAGATAGCGAGTGATGAAATGAAAGAGAAGTACAAAAAAGAAAAAAAGAAACAAGAAACGGCCCCTTTCATATCTGTTTTTTTGTTTTGAAGATCGAAACCGTTCATATTCTTACGAAAAACAAAAATGCTCCACGAAACTAAAAAAAGGGTAATACAAAAGCACAACAACATCGATTTTATGTAGATATAGGCCGTCAACTAGTAAGGCCATAGCAAAACATGATCATGCATAGTTTGGCAGAAAAATACTGCCTCTTGTTTCCAAAAGCAGGAGTTGCACCCCTTAGCATCGATGTGGCCCAAATAATGGCATCCCCAAGTGTTTTTGGGACAATCACATTTGGACACGTCAACAATTTTTTCCAACTGTTGCGTTTATTGAACGAACTCTTTCGGTAGGAGATACGGCCATGCACACTGATCGGAGTTTATGATTGCCATCCTCAGAGCGATGGCATCTTTGCGGCCGATGTGAGAAACATAGTAGAAGTTGTTATCGGTGCCTGCAATGACTAACCGAAGCATTGTGGACCAATACGTTGCCATCTCGCCGCCTCGTTGAGCCCATTCACACAACAAAGCAAGCTCATCATCTAATATATGAAGACGGAAAAAATCTGATGCTCCCTTCAAGAACATAGCCGTTGGATTTCGACGTTGCAGGCAAGTCATCCGAAAAGCTAGCAGCTCTGGTCCCATCACCCCATATGGGCAATACATGAAGATGAGGTCAACAGCTTTTAGGAACTGGTCCTCTTGTGAAATCTCATTGAACGCCTTAGGGCGATATTTGCTGACGACAAATCAGTAATAGAGGAGCTTCCAACCAGAAGGAGGATTTCGTTTAGGAGATCATTAGGCAACGAAGGAAGGTCGGTTTGATTGGCCATCTTTGTTGGGGTGTGGTAGTTCCTCTGAGAACATGTGTTTGGTGGCGAAGAACTTATACTTAGTGGAATGGGAAGCGGTGTTGATGGGAGTAGATGCCTTTTACTAAAAGACGTGACCTTTGATCCCCCTGTGCAAGAAAGTATTAATTTCCTGTTTTTGGGGAAAAAAGCTTTAGATTATATTTAAGGGTTTTACTTTGGAAGCCACATGTCCACGGTCAAGTGTACTGGCTTGAAGACGTGACCTTTGGGCGGCTAATCGGAATTTTGTTTATATTTTCAATTTTCACAAAAAAAAAAAATGAATTGTTAATGTACAATGTGCGATTTTGACAGCCACATATTGTTGGTCATATGAACAGACAAAAATTATAGAAATTAGTTATGATATGTATGGTCTAATCCATATCAATGCGCCATAAAAACGAGTTAAGAGGAGAGTGAATAGAGCACAATGATGACAGCTTTACGTAGAGGTAAGTAATTTCTTCGAGCTAGAAGCGTATGCCTACTTTTGGTTAAGTTGATATGACCCCCCGCCGTACACGTGTTAACGAGTAGTTTTTTTTAACAGCTAATAATTGTAATTTCGGGGAAGTGGGTAAAGGAGTCGGGTTTTTTCTAGAGGATTAAGTTTAATGAATTTCAAATGAAATGAGTTGAAGAGAAAAGGTTTGTAGATTTGTTATAAAATATGGATGGTAAGAAAAAAATAGGAATTGAACGATAAAACAGAACTGATATGGGAGTCGGTGGGAAAAAAATTAAGAAGAGGGGATGAGTTGATGTCCCAGTTATCCGGAACAGAAATCGGTGAATCGTAGTTTGGAACCTGAGGTAGTTTGGAGAAGCATCCATGAAACATAATCCACGTGGACGAAATTGTCCTACCCGTTTTGATTGTAAAAAACATTAAGTGGATTGTACGGATTATGAGTTACTCTGAAATGGACAAAGAACAGAGAGTTGGTGTGCACAAATTCGAATCCAAGTGGGATGGTGTTTTGAGAGAAGAGGTGTTGAAAGCCAGAACAAGTATATTTGGTGGCAGAGAAGGCGAAGGGGGGGGGGAATGACAGTGGAGAAATCATGTTTAGCTATGTTATTTGTGGGAACATTGTTGGTTGTATGTGTGAAGTATGTTTTTTAGGAAGGAAACATGTTTAGTATCTTATTCTACAGTACGATCTCAAAGAAATATGTGTGAAGTTGTTTTCCATGATTAAATTGTTTTTGAACTAGTTAATCACAATGTTTATGGATGGCGTTGGTAATGTATTTTTTTGGAGTAGCTAAGAACTATGTTGGGACTGTATTTTGGAGACAGGGGAATCCATATTGGCAAATCCAGGTGGATGGCATATTGTCAAAAAGAATAACGACGATTATAGGGGTTTTACATGGACATACCTTGATATTGGTATTTGAAGTTAAAAGAGATGTATAAATTGATAAGTGCTTTGGAGTTCAAAAATTATATATAAGAAATGGTATATTAATAAATTTTAATTAATGATCGTTGGATAATGTGAGGAAAGGAGAAGTAATTAGTGGTTAGGGAGTAGATGGAGTATGATTTGAAACGAGTTTGGGCAGGCAAAACATCATTTCAACTGTATGAAAGCTGGAGTGGACTAAAAAGCATGCGCTACAGCTCAACTCTGTACTGAGAGGACCAATTTTTATTTTTTACATTAACTTAAATAATAGATAATGCTGGGGGTGGTTTAAATTGTCAAAGTTTCTGTGGCAAACCAAAATTTGTTTTTTTTTTTGTAGGGCACCCATCCATAACTGGGGCAACACAAAAATTAGCTTTAGTTTGAAAAAAAATCACCAGATGGCGGATGATTCATACAGCGAGCTGCCTCGTTATCTCTTCCTGTTGAAGGAATCTAACCTCGAGATCGTTGCAGAAATACAGACAGTGGAGGACGAAGCAGGCCTCGACCATTTAAACTCTGTTTTCTTATCATTTGGTGCTTCGCATAAAGGTTTTGAAAGCGTAAGAGACGTGATTGTGTTGGCCGGGAGACAAATGGGTGGGCGAGCAGATGGTTTTTTGTTGGTAGCTGCTGCTCAAGATGCAAACATGCAAGCTTTTCCTCTAGTTTTCGCAGTCGTAGGACAGAACGACGAGGAGTCTTGGCGGTGGTTCCTTGTTAAACTCGAACGACTTTTCATTTATAGCAACAAACTGGCTATAATCTCTGATGGAGGTCTGCCAATCAAAAGAGCTATCGCAGCAGTGTATCCTGAAGCGCAAAAGGGGGATTGTGTTAACCGTGTTCAACTGTCTGTGAAAACTAGGTATGGATGTTTTGCACTAGCAACGCTTGTTGGAAAAGCGGCGAGTGCTTTTAGGGTTGTGGCTTTTAGGAATTTGTTCATACATGTCAGGGAAATGAACAATGAGTGTGCCAATTATTTAGAAGAAATAGGCATCTCAAACTTGGCAAGGGTGTACTTTAAGGGGGAACGTTTCAACATGATGACCACATACATTGTTGAAGAGATTATTAACGGAATAGCTTCCTGCAATCGTTGTTCCATTGTAGATGTGGTTATTGTTATTCAGTGTTGGATGACTCATGTGTATGCAAAACGCCGGTGGAAAGCAATGGAACACATGGGTGCTTTAACTCCCAACGTTGAGAGAGAAATCAGAAGGAATGTTGCAAAGCAAATAGCACATACAATTAGCCTTCTAACGGACATGGGTTATGAAGTCGAAGGTCCTACTGGGGAAAGGCATATGGTGTCGTCAGATAAATGTTCGTGTAAGGCTTTTGATAAGTTGAAGATCCCATGTGTCCATGCTTTGTTGGCTGGTGACGCTTTCGGTATTGGACATTCGGCGTTAGCTGGGCAGTGCTACAACACAGAGAGGTTGTTTGAAATGTACACCGGTTCAATCAATCCTATTGATGAACATGATGTCCCTGAACATGTGCGTAGTTATGTATTGCATCCACCTAAAACAATAAGGTGCCCGGGCAGGCGAAGCTCTTTCCACAACATTCTCGAGAGGCGTGATTTGGTTAGATTAGATATTGTTTTGGCCAATCGGCAGGCCTATCTCTGAAATGTAGTTGCTGTGTTAAATGACATTTTGGTTTGTTACCTGGACGTTCAGGTGTAAATGAGAGCCCCACGGAGACGCAACAGGTGTGTAGTTTGCAATGAAGAAGATCATAATTTTGTTACCTGCGATAACTAGACTTGTTATGAATTTTGAATGTTTACCCCTGTGGGCATGTGTCCTTGAACTGAAAAGGGGTTTTGTTTTGGATCCATGTTTTGTGGAGAACTTCCTTCCTGCGTTTTGGCTATGTCTATGTTATGGATATATATTGTGTATTGGTTTGGCATTTTGAAATCTGGTTTAAATGGCTAGTCCTTATTTGAATTCGTTTGAGTATTAGTCGGGTGTATATGGTTAGCATAAGGTGAAAGTTGTCTTAGTAGACTTAAAATTTGGTAGAAATGCTATACGATAGGGTTGTTGAGTACTCATCCATGTGGACATTGTTGTGTGGATTCTGGACTGACTTGTGACCTACATGAACATGCAAACATGTTTGTGTTGTTCATTGGATGATGTATTTGGCGAACTATATATGATTGGGGTATTTTGAAATATATATGATGGCTGGTTAGGGAGGTGAACACATGTATATATGTTAGCCGAGGCGGAATTTAGTACGCTATAATGGGGTGAACAAACTTCCATGGGGGACTTTGTTATGTGGAAGAACAGTTGCGAAAATACAGTTATCGAGCTCTATATGTATGATGTAGGTTGTTTCTGAGTGACGAGGTATCTATATGGTCATTGAACCGTGGACAGTTGAAGAAAGGAACAGTTGCGAAGATACAGTTAGGGATGATTGCAGTAAATGTGTAGTTGTCGAGCTAGATATGAATGATGTAGGTTGCCTCTAGTTGACGAGGTATCCATATGGTCATTGAACCGTGGACAGTTGAAGAAAGGGTATCCAGATGGACACATAGTTATGGACACGTAGTAATGATCATTGTAACTCTCTATAACCCCCTACGCTGTGGATATTCGAAATAAGAGGGTTCCATATGGATACCTAGTTACGGACACGTTTTTATGGAGTGATAATGAAAAGCTAGACATGTTTGGGTAGCAGCGGTAATGTCTATATGGTTACGGAAATCGGCATGTAGGGAGTTGAAGTATCCATGTATACGATGTTGTTTGGATAGGTGTATAGTTAGCGTATGGTCTCACTATAGTCCGCCAGTCACAACGTTTGTCCGGGCATTGAAGAATGAAATACTTTTTAGTGGTGCGAGTCTGCCTATAGGAAACAATACTCTTGATTGCCCAAATGGCTAAAGCTATTTGGTAGTCGCTTTTACTGGCGTAAATCTTGCATATGTGTATCCCTTCGTCGGCCTCATCGTTGCCTAGATCAGGGAGATCTGCGATACTGTAGTTAATGTAGTCAAACTAAGGGGGAATATCAAATTCTTCGTCGTTCAATAATGCAAGAGGTTTGACAGTGGATGACGTTTGCGGAGCCACGTTTGGTGGAACATGTGGATCTGTTGTAGATGCCGTGGGAGGACGATTTAGAATATTAAACATAACAGCTTCCGGCGAGTGCGGCAATGGTGAACTTGAAGACAGTTCGCACATAACGTCAAGTGCGTTTGAGCTACCGCATGCGGTGTCTAGAAAGGGCTCCCAAAACTCGCGATCATACCCTCTGGACAACACATCATATTCCTGCGGCGTCTTCACAGCAGCGTCTTCGGAGTCGGAATCCGAAGTTGATCCACATGTAGCAGTCCATGTGGATAGGCTCGCTGAATCTGTTAGATGACAAAATGATGTTTCAGTTGAGACCCCACCACTAACAGTAATACTAGGACAGCAAGTTTCCGTCGATTTAGATTTCCTGCAGCTTAGTTGTTCCTCGACAGATAACACGTGGTCTACTAAAACATTGTCGGGGAGCAACCTGTCATTAATGTTGGAAAATACAGTTGAAGGAGATGTGTGGGAGAATGTCAAAGACTCTGTTCAGGATTTGTGAACCCGGTGGGTGGATCTGCAAGAACTTCTTGAAATGAAGAGAGCATAGAAGTGGGACATGATAGGGTAGCGATTTTTGAGCCGGCGGAAGCAACGTTTTGCACGGGTGCAGGCGATGGGCGTGAAGGGGTGGTGAACGGAGAGACGGCGTCGTCTATACCTAGATCGAAGTTTGAGAGAATATTAGAAGGCATTGCAAAGCCGTGTGGCAGAGACTAGTTCTGGGTCCTTCTATATTGCGGGGGCGTTTATAGTTTTTTTCAAACTTAATAAACATGTTCATTGAGAGGTGCAAACGGAAGTGTTTGAAAAAGAAACCTATAGCCCCATCGTGTGTGAGTAAGACAGGGGGCGTTCTTTGAGGATGTCCAAGTCTAGCATGCAACACTTAGTTGTTAGCAAAACTTGAAACATAGGTTGGATTAAGATCTTCAATAACATATAGACCATTCTTTGTTGATCCTTCTCCAATCGTCTTACCCTATGATATGCTCAAATTAATACCCTATAAGTACTAAAGCAGTCGTTGTAGTATATGTAGGGGTCGAACACAAGAACTCAAGAAAGTCACACAATAGATTATATAGACTCGAATTAAGTTAAACCAAACAATGTAATTAAATGCGAGTGCGTTAATTTAAACAAGTTGTAAGTCAATTGGAAAGAAGATAGGCTCAGGGTATTTCTTAGGAATTCAATGAATGTAGATAAACTAACTAACATGATTCAGATTTGGCGCGGTTCTTGAACTCAAATCACTAAAGTATAGCTAACCAACTCTCGTTGCGAAAACTACCTAAGTCTAAATCCTAGAATTCCAAATCTCTTTGCGAATCCTAAAGTCTAAACCAGCTTTTAGTTCAAGTTTGATTTGTTCACAAAACAACTAAACCAAATCTCTTTGCGAATAGTTATTTTGCTCACCCTAAGTTCTATCATGTAATTAATCGCACTCTCGTGCCCAATCAATTATCCTAAGATCTAACTTCCAGATTCGTCAACCTAAAATTAGCTATGAGAACAACTTATGGTGAAGAACTAATTCAGATGGTGAATCCTAATTAACTAATTAACCTAACATTCAGAGAAAATCCTTATGAGAACCCTGAACCTAACAAGGGATCTACTCAGACATGGAGAATGAAAACAACATGATTGAATAGATCATCAAAGAAATCAATAAGAAACAGGAGTTCAGAGATGTCTCTCCAAAAACCAGAGTAAAATAAAGCTTTATTAGAATGTAATAGCCAAAGTGGCTTAAAAACCTAACTTAAACTCCTAAAACATATTTTGGGCTTAATTGTAAATAATAAAGTTTTCTAGGCAATTTTGCAATTCTTCAACTCTTCATAAAAGTCGCAATTCGTGTCTTGCTGCAGTGAGTATCGACCGATACTAGGGTAGTGTCGATCGATACTGAGGCTTCAGATCGGGTACTCAGCTACACGAACTAATGCTTTGCTCCAAAAAGCTCCAATATCTCCAATTATGCTCCAAACGTGCTAAAACCTGTAAAAGACTCTAAAACACTACAAAATAGTAGAAAGACTCTATAAAACGGACTTATATCATTGTTTAAAAGAGGTAAAATCCATGATATATCACGATACCAGATTGGTGTCGATCGATACCAGGCTCCTGGATCTCGGTCTCCGTATCGGTCAACACTGGAAGGGTGTCGATCAATGCTTGTTGTTTTGAAACGTTTTTGGCAGATCCTTGGACGGGTATCGACCGATGCTGGGAAGTATCGATCGATACTGGGGCGATTTCGGGAGCCTCATCGTCTTCATCTTCAGCAAGATCGACGAGATTCTTTGCAGTTAGGCCAATTTTCACTCCTGGATCGACCTCTTCATCACTTCTTAAGGTGATTGTATTGATGCATTCCCTTGGATTCACTGTTATCCGTGGAAGAAAACCTTTTTGCCTCTTTACAGCTGCTGCAGTCTGAGCAACCTGAGTTTCCAGCCTCTTCTGATGAATGCTAAGAGCTTCAATCTTTCCATTTAGGTCTGTGTACATAGCATCCATCTTCCCATTGAAATCTACTGTCATCTTCTGCTATCCCTGAAGAAGCTGCTCAAGCATAGACTTAACCTTGCTCTCTGGAGATTTGGGAGGAATAGGCTGGTAATCGTTGGTGAAGTTTTGGTTGTTGTTTTGCTGGTATTGATATCTCTGACTTTGAAAACAGCACCACTTATGTAGTTAACATCTTCCACTTCATCCTTATCAGCAAAATGAACAGCCTTCTTCGTCTTTCCCATCAAAAAATTGTGCACTGAATCCAGCTTAGCTTGAACCTCAGCAATCTGCGATCCATCCATGCTCCCAGCCTGTTTCCTTCGCTCAAAGTCTGCATTCTTGGTGCTATTGCTAGACGCCAAGTTCTCAATCAGCACATAAGCATCGTCTGGATACCTGGTGTTGAAGTTCCCATTACTCGCAGCATCTAGAGCCATCTGATACCTTCAATCGATTCCTCTGAAGAAAATATCCAGCAACTGAACCTTAGTGAACCCATGATGTGGACAGTCCCTCTGATAAGACCTGAATCTGATCCAAGCAGCCTTAAATGCCTTAGTCGTTCCCTGAGAAAACTGGGAGATCTTGTTCCTAAGCTCCTCTGATCTTGCATCATCATAGAAATTGTTCAAGAACGCGTTCTTAGTCTCCTCCCAGGTAGTCAACGATCCAGGAGGTAACTGCTTCAGCCAGTAAGCTGCATTCCCACCAAGAGAGTATGGGAAAAGCTTACAGAAGAGGAAATCATTGGACACTCCATCGTACTTGATGCTAGTGACCAAATCCTCAAATCTCTCAATGTGATCCATAGGGTGTTCATGAGGAAGACCATAAAAAGGATGCTGACCCACAAGAGTGAAGTATGCAGGTTTCAGCTCAAAGTCATTCCTCTGAAAAGTAGGAGTACGAATCGCTAATCGATTGACGTAGAACTGATCTGGCCTGTTGTACTCACCAATCGTCCTCTCTCGAGCAACCACATGATTCGCGAGATTCTCGCGCCCAAATTGCGCTGGAGCCTCATTGACAACTTCAGGGGCAATGACGTTTCTTTCTTCGTCAAGACGTTGCCCTCGCTCATTGCACAAATGACCCTCTCGGTCTCTGAAAGTACCAGCCTCATCACGAATCAAAACCAATGGGTTGTTCATCTCTGCTGGTGTCTTTGCTTTCCTGATTGTGTGTTCCAAGTTTGCTAGCTCCTCGTTGGAAAGATTAACTAGTTGAGTTCTCTTGTTCCTTCTGGTTTTACGAAGAGGCATGCACATGAAACACGAAAGTCAAGAACGTAAGTAACCGAAAAACGCGACTGGTACCGATACCACTAGGGTGTCGATCGATACTCTACGATTTAGACGAAATTCTTAGCTTAAATCTAATGGCGAAATTGAGTCCTCGGGAACGGCGCCAAATTTGATATGATCAAATTAATACCCTATAAGTACTAAAGCAGTCGTTGTAGTATATGTAGGGGTCGAACACAAGAACTCAAGAAAGTCACACAATAGATTATATAGACTCGAATTAAGCTAAACCAAACAATGTAATTAAATGTGAGTGTGTTATATAAACAAGTTGTAAGTCAATTGGAAAGAAGATAGGCTCAGGGTATTTCTCAGGAATTCAATGAATGTAGATAAACAAACTAACATGATTCAGATTTAGCGCGGTTCTTGAACTCAAATCACTAAAGTATAGCTAACCAACTCTCGTTGCGAAAACTACCTAAGTCTAAATCCTAGAATTCCAAATCTCTTTCCGAATCCTAAAGTCTAAACCAGCTTTTAGTTCAAGTTTGATTTGTTCACAAAACAACTAAACCAAATCTCTTTGCGAATAGTTATTTTGCTCACCCTAAGTTCTATCAGGATATTAATCGCACTCTCGTGCCCAATCAATTATCTTAAGATCTAAGTTCCAGATTCGTCAACCTAGAATTAGCTATGAGAACAACTTATGGTGAAGAACTAATTCAGATGGTGAATCCTAATTAACTAATTAACCTAACATTCAGAGAAAATCCTTATGAGAACCCTGAACCTAACAGTGGATCTACTCAGACATGGAGATTGAAACAAGCAACATGATTGAATAGATCATCAAATCAAATAAATAGAAGAGAGTAAAACAAGGGTTCGAAATCTTCTCTCAGGCGAACAGAGTGTCAGACTTGTCTCCCTCCAAAGCTCTCTCACAGAAAACTAAAGTAAAATAAAGCTTCGCCAACAAAAGTGGCTGAAAAACCTAATTATAATGCTAAAACACGTTTTAAGGCTTCTTGTAATTATTAAAGTCTTTTGGACCGACGTGCAGTTTCTTCAACCTTGTAAAAAGTCGCGTTTCATTTTCCATGGACGACGGTATCGACCGATACCATAAGTGGTATCGATAGATACACGGGCAATGACGCGCTTCCTTCCTTCATGGTGTCAGTATCGATAGACACCAGGTGGTGTCGGTCGATACAAGGGCTTCAAATCGCTACACGATCTCTGCTTTGCTCCAAAATGCTCCAGAAAGCTCCAATATCTCCAATTATGCTCCAAACGTGCTAAAACATGTAAAAGACTCTAAAACACTACAAAATAGTAGAAAGACTCTATAAAACGGACTTATATCATGGTCAAAAAGGGGTAAAAACCATGATATATCACCCTACTTAATATTTTGAGAGACAAAAGATTTGAAGTAAATCCAGGCATATAAAGAGCTTTAGAGTCATTGTCAAATAGTTTCAGGTTTCCAATTCCCGTAATAGGTACATTGTGACCATTTGCAATAATCATGTTTCCATTTGCAGGTTTAACATTATCAATGAGATTTGCATCACTAATCATATGATGAGATGCACCAGAATCAACAATAAAAGGTTTGTGAGAATTAAGAGTTAGTAAGGTAGTACCAGATTCTTTCAAGGAGGTAATGCTCTTGATGAGAGATTCAAGGTCAGAACCAGATCATCTTCAATAGAAGAAGCATACATTACCTTACCAGCATCTCTCACCTTTGATGGCCTTAGATGTGGATGAAGGACCCAAGACTTGTCCTTTGTGTGACCCTTTCTCTTGCGGTGATCACATACATACTTGTTGCGATCACCTCTTTGATAAGCTGCTTGGTTTGCACGAGTTAACTCTTTTTTCTGGCCAAACAAACCAATTGATCCTTCTTCTTTGTGGATCTGCATACACACATCATTTAAGCTTGGAAGCTTTTCAGATCTGAGAATATGACGTATGAGACCATTGAATGAGCTGTTTAGGGTGAAGAGAAGCCCAAATTAAACACTTGATCTTGTTCACACTTTTCATTGAGAACTTCTAGATCTGTTGTTGGAGGACAAAGAGTTTCCAATTATGCCCAAAGTGCTCTATAGTCACCAAAGTGTTGCTTGAAAATTTTCTTCTCTTGTTGGAGAGAGTTCAACGCCTTCTTTACTTCAAATATGCGGCTGATGTAGGAGATGTTTCCATAAACCGCTTTCAGGGTGTCCCATAGATCCTTTGTTGTTTCAGAATATGAGTAAGCATCAAGGATTGAATGCTCAAGAGAGCTTTCGAGAATGAAAGCACCATCTCATCTCCCTGAAACCATTTTGACTCTTCGAGGCACGTAGTTTTGACGATTGAAGAACATGACTCTTCATCTTCAACCACATTTTTGCCTTTGTCCTGGTCCTTAGGAGACTCGGTTTGGGTGCCTATGATGTGGTTTCATAGGCCACGATTGCATAGAGCATTTTTGGTGGTCTTAGACCAAAGAAAATAGTTATCACCTTTGAGAATAAATGGGAGAGTGATTTGTTTTGAATTTTCCATGCTCAGATCTATGAGATAAGAGAATGAAACGAAAAAGAGATGATTAAGAATGAGAATAATGGATCTATCGCTCTAATACTATGTAGAAATATATGCGGAAGTATAGAATATAGAAGAGAACCGTAGAGAAGAGAGAATAAGAGTGAACATAAAGAATCTGTATATTCACTTACTCTGGTATGTACAAGGAGATACAAATATATAGAAGATAGACTAACTGTTACAATCATAAATGAGAAGAAGTGCATGAAAGAGAGAGAAAAGTCAAAGAGACTCGTCCAAGATGAGTAAAAGAAGAGGAGCCTGTTGTAGTTAATGCTGGGTGGCAGATCATAGCCTGTTGAGCTCCAACAGGCTGAGAGAACACCAACGGTCATATGAGAAGACTAACGGTCAAAATTCTGTAGCTAAAAGGTTTGCTTGGTGAAAGATTGTGATGAAGGATTTAGGTGCATCGAAGAAGATTCTAGGAACGAAGATTCTTATAGACCTAAAACTGAAGAAGCTTTTCTTGTCACATAAAGGTTATATTCAGAATGTGTTGGCAGGGTTTGGTTTTTCTTAGGATAAGCCTATTCACACTCCGAGTGCTGCTTCATATCACCAAATTTGCCTCTCAGCCAGGAGTATATGTCTCGGGTTCCTCATGCTAGACTTGTAGGAAGTTTGATTTATACTATGGTATGTACAAGGCTAGATCTCACACATGCAATCTTGTTTTGTTCATTGATGTTGATTGCTTGAGTGCGTATTTTGTGATCTCATCTTAGGTAAATTAACATTTAAAAAGCTTGATAAATCACCTTAATTGATCTTTAACAATGTAAGCGTCTTAAATAATGAAAGTTGAGTTAAGGAGTTTAGTAAACTTTAACAGAACTTGATCGATGTAATGGATGGTTTTCTTCTACTAATAACAAAATGAAAGTATAGTTTATTAAGTTGCTAAAGTAATGTTTTTCGGTGCCTTGAAAGTGGAAAGATTATATGTTAATGTTTTGTGTTCTAAACGATTCAATTCCGTGTAAAAACATATATCTTATTGTTGAATGATTCTATGTGATTACCATGAGACCTAACGCTTATTCTCCCATTGATTTAATCTCTTTTTTTTATCAGCTTATTCTCGTTACTACTGATCATCAATCAGTAACCCATATTTTTTGTTCTAGCTTGATTTACAATCTAATAGAATTCGTAGCTTGGTTTCCTTGTCCCTATGGATTCAATCCCACATACACTATTGCGTTTGTTGTGCATTTACAATTAGTTCAATTGGGTTTAAACCTCACCTACATAAAGTTTTTGACGCCGTTGCCAGAGACTTGAATAACATTGCCTACGGATTTTGGACTAAGATCTAGTCTAGATCGTTTAGTTTTCTGCTTTTAATTTCTCGTTTAAGAATTTGATTTTGCTCTTGTTCTTTCTTATGTGTCTTTCAAGTGCATTACTAGAAGATCAAACTCTGAAAAACTAGTCGAGCCTGAGTAAGAGATAGGAAAACTTGAATGAACTATCTAAAAAAAAAAACAACAAAAGAGTGCTGCACTTGACAATCAAAATCAGCATACCGAAGAAGAATAGACTGTTGCTGCTGCTGTTCTCCAAGTTGAAGCCAACGTCAATGCTGCCCTCTTGCAATAACCTTTCGGTGTTGCCCCACCTGTTGTCGCTCTTGGAGCTCAAGACGATGAATAATTAACTCCCTTATGATGGCATCCAGAACCCCCTGCCTTAGGTGGTGTTCGAAATTTCCCAACTCGTGTGGAAGAAGAGAATCAACTTCCTCATGCGAACTATGCCGGTTTGCAACAATTCCAGCACCATCATTTTCAGCAATTACCCTACTAATGATTGCCTTACTCTCAGCAACCGGTACTTAAAAGATAAGCACCTTTTGTTCAGCATTGTCAACACCAAACCATTGGTGACTTCGACTCTTCTGATGCTTTCTTCTTGGACCTATCCCCTCAAAGAAATAATTTTGATATTGAGCCACATATTGATATCTTGGCATTTTACATGATTTATAACCATGTTTTTCCTGATGCATTTACATTCATGTTTATATATGATATTAGTTGCATTTTGCATCTCCAAGTTTTGGAGTTGGAGTGAAGCATTGGAGGCTTAATTGGACCAAAAAGGAGTCATTTGGAGCAAAATCTGAGGCATGACACTTCCAATCGACCTGACTGGTTGATTGGATGGTCGATTAAATGGACCAGGGAGATCCAATCGCCGAAGCCATCCCAAGTGACTGAAAGATCTTTCCATATGAAGGGTTTACGTTTAGAGTTTGCTTTGGAGGTTTTCATAAAAGTCATAGATAATCGAGATACCTTTCGTTTGGTGGCGGTTTCAAGTCATTCAGAGCAGCGGTTCAAGAGATACGGCAATTTTAGCAAGCACATATCCGTCTAGAGTTTCAATCGACCTGCACGGTCGATTGAAGCTGGCAGGGAGGTTCAATCGACAATGCAATCGACCTGCATGGTCGATTGAAGGCATTATGACCCATACCCGCCGGGTCAAGACCCGGTTTGCCCCCTTTTGCTATATATATGTTTTAAACCTAATTTTGTAGAGATCTTCTTCTCTCTTTTGAAACTCTTTCTTTTTTACAGTTCTTAAACATTTGTAAGAAATATCTTAAGTTTTTTGCAAGTTCTTAAGTGTTTTTTTAAATCTCTCTTTGATTAATCACTAATCATGAACATTAACACTTCCCTCATCGGTTTTGTTGGTTCCATAATGATTAGTGAGTAGATTCCTTAGGATCCTTGGGTTGATGTAGATTAGGGTGATCCTTAGGGTCGATCCATGATGCTAAGTCTTAGTTTACATAAGATCCTTTCTTATTAAGTTGATGTTTAACGTCACTAGCTTGACTTTGGCTCATCTATCGGTCAGGATAAGGTTGAGAACTTACCCCGAAGTAAGCTCCACAACCAGACATCTCCAGCTTCAGAGTTCTGCTCAACAAACCCTCCACAACATCCTTTCCTTTCTCTTTCAGCTCCGAAAGAAGGATAACTCTTACCTTAGAGAATGGTTTTGAAGTTCCCTTGCACTTCACATTATATTCAATCGAATCTCCATCACACTTCTGAAGGGTTAGAGTCACATGGGTAGCACTCTCGACTCTTTTGTTCTTCACCTCCTTTTTTGCCTTAGCCTTTTTAATGTCTTTCTTGGTGATGATAGAAGGACCATCTAAAACGTCTATGACATTTGGCTCATCATAAGGCTCATCCAAAAGGTCAACCATCAACGTTTCTCATGTAGCAACGGTGATACTTTGGACATGTTTGGGAGCTCCTCCAAAAGGAATGGCTTTGTAGGAGACCTCTTTGTCAATGTATGAGAACGAGATTCTCTTACTGGGCGTGTCTATAACTGCTCCAACTGTAGCCATGAACAGTCTTCCAAGAATCAAAGGCACATTAGAACTTTCACTCATCTCCACAACCTGAAAATCAGCAGGAACTAGACAATCTCCTACTTTAACAAGCAAATCAGGAATTGTACCATATGGGACTGAGGTTGAAGAGTTTGCAAATGTGAGAGTCATCTTAGGAGATCTCATAGCAATTCTCAATCTCTCTGCAATTTCCCTTGACATTACATTGACGCTAGACCCCGAATCAACGAGAGACTCTTTGAATTCAACTCCAGAGATAGAGCATGGAACTGAAAATTTTCCTGGGTCTTCTCTCTTAGTCAACTGCTTCAATGGTGGGGTGCTTCTTGCCTTGATGAAGAATGCTTGGATCTCCTCTAGAGTTTCTCTGCAATCTCGGAAGTGACTAAGCAAAGGGCGGTATTCCAAAGCTTCTTCAAAAGACAACGTATGGGGAATCTCCGTACCATCTTCTCAAAACCGAGCAACTTCTCTGCAGAGATGGGACCTCTGAGGTGTCTAGGTGGTATAGGATATGGCACCTTAGGCTTGTAAACCCTTTCCTCGACAATCTTGGGTGTTTTCACAGTTTATGGCTCAGTCTGCGAGGGGTGTCGACCGACACCAGGTTGGTGTCTCGTTTTAATCATTTCTTGCTTACTTTCTGTTTTATTTCATCGCTTAATTTAGTTTATTTTTCTAGCTACAATCGTGACAACAAAACCCAAAAAAATTAGTTTACGTCTAGACTCAACTTAGGAATCATTAGAAATTAGACAACGTCACCCCGTGGATTCGATCCCTAAATACTACTTTGCGTTATGTACTCTTGCAGCCTAGTAAAAGGGTAATCCCACACGTCGGTAACCATTCCGATCGTTTCAAGTTTTGGCGCCGTTGCCACAAGGGATTGATTTTGCTTGTTTAATTTCGTATTCTAATTTCTGCTCTAGAGAATTTTTGATTTTCAAGTTCTTTGTTGCTCTTTTGACATTCTCCTTTATCTTTGTCTTTTGTTCTAAGGTGCATAAACACTAGGAGAAATCCTAGAGAAACCGTACCGCGACTAGACGATATCAACAGACACGAGAGAGAACTCCGAAGACTCAAACGAACTTTAAGGATGGTCACAAAGAGGACCAAGAGGCTGTCGATGGTGCTAATGACTAGCCACATCTCGATCCCGAAGAAAACTAAAACCAAAACCGAAATGCTGAAATCCGTGGCGACAACTTCCCGTCGAACGTGATGCACCAAGGAACGATGATCAAGCTAATGCACCAATTCCTCCTAATGGTGAGAACGCTAACCGTCCTATCCTACCCGCTAATCCTCCAAGGAGACAAGCGCGTAACCGCATCATTGTTGATTTTGATGCACCATATCAACACTTCAAAAACCAAGCCACAATTCAACTTCCTTTACCTCATAGGAACGATTTTGAGATCAAACCTCAAATCATTGCTTTGATAAAGCAAAACCAATTTCTTGGAGTTACTACCGAGCATCCGATGGAGCATATCGAGTTGTTCGAAGAGATTTGTAGCACGACGAGAACAAACCAATTAAGTTCCCGCCGATTATGTGAAGTGTATGCTTTTTCCTTTTTCTTTAGCCGATAAAGCTCACCATTAGTTGAAATCTTTTACCGCATGATCTATCACTAATTGGGAAGAGTGCAGAGCCACCTTCCTAAACCATTTGTAAACTAAGTCGAGATCCAACTCGTTGAGACACAAAATTCAAAGTTTTCATCACCAACCGGCAGAATCTTTCCATGAAGCGTGACAACGTTTCAAGGAGTACAAGAGAGATTGCCCTCACCATGGTTTTTCCAGTCCGAATTTGTTCAACACTTTCTACCGAGGTTTATTACCAAAATATCAACTTTCTCTCGACACGGCCAGCAATGGAGACTTTTCGACAAAGACCATAAACCAAGGAAGAGCTCTCATCGAGAATCTTGCTATGGCTAATAGCAAAAATTCTCCCGACTATGATAGATCGACTAGATCGAATGCATCGGAATCCAAGGAAATGGCCGAGCTAAAGAACATGATGAATCAACTTCTCAGGAACCAAAACCGTCAAGTACAGGCTTGTGAAGCTACTGTTGGAGGTGAAGATGATGCTTACTACGAACCCGACAACAACGTATTCGTAGTAAGCTGTGTGGGTACTCAACTTCTTGAGAAGTTAACTATGTGGGAGCACAAGATTATTATCAATGCTGTTTCAACAACAGATTCAACAACAACTTCCGCAACGCCAACTGAAACAATCTTTCATACCTAAATCAGAACGTGGAGAACTCCCAAGACCAGCTCTATCCTCAACAATCCAAGCATTTTCAAAACCGGTTCCAAAACAAGAACTATAAAGGAAATGGGAACTTCCAACCACGACCACCTTTCAACGCTCAAGCCACTCCTTACAACAACTCAAACACGTAGCAACAAGGTACATCTAACACTCAACTTGCTGCCCAAATAGCGAAGCTCGAGCAATCGATTCAACTACTCGCTCAAAGCAACGAGAAAACGGCAAAAGATTTTAACGTCATAGTAGATTGTATGTACAATGACTTGAATTAGAAATTCAAATCTCTTTCGATCCATGTCAAGACGTTGGATATGCAAGTCTCTCAAACCACAGATTCATCTAAGAGACCGAACGGAGCTTTGCCCGAAAGAGTAGAAGACAACCCGAAGAGACTTTGCAACGTGATTTCTACCGTGCCCAAGCAGGAAGTTAACAATAAACCGAAGCAAGGAGGAGCTTCGAAATTCGTCCCACTCTATGGAAGAGCCAATACCAAGTCCGACATGATTCGAGAACCACCATTTGAGGTACCAAAACAAACACCGTTTCAAAGGCTAAGAAAAGCCGATGATCCGAGACGTTTTTCTTTCTCTTGCTCAATTTCCGGAATAAATTTTGTAGATTCTCTATGCGATTCGGGAGCCAATGTCAACATCATGTCAAAGACGTATGCCGAAAAACTTGGTATAAAAACTCTCACGCCGTCTACCGTGAGCGTTATTTTTGGAGATTCATCACAAAAGAATCCCGAAGTAGTGATCCATGACCCTCAACTACTCGTTGAGAACAAGATTGTTCCTGCTGATTTTCAAGTACTCGACATGAATCGAGACGAAGATAGACCATTGATTTTTGGTCGACCGTTCTTAGCTACTGTTGGCGTTATCCTTGATCACGCCAACCGTCATGTTGTCTTCTTGAACGTGGATCGAAGAAAGTTCTATCCTACTGTCCCGGACGGAGATCCAATCCCGAAGGACAAGCACAAGAAGAAAAAGTCGATCCTTCCTAAGAAAAAGGAGAAAGACGAGTCAACTAAGCCAAAGACTTCAAAGGTAAGTCAACCTTTTATTTCTAAACCATTTGCAAAAAACAGGATCACCATTCCACCCGACTTAAGAGACTCCAAGGAAGAGCAAGTGGAAGGGATGATCGAGAAAACGAAGCAAGTTCTTCAGAACGCCAAGATTCCGAGAAAACGCGGAAAGGATAAGGGGATACAAGACATAGGCGAACCACATTTCAAATTCGATAAAACCCAATGGAACGTTTGTTCCTAGGACATCTCCTGCTCACGCCTATATCCCACAAAAAGTCGAGCTAACGACTTTAACCAAAAGCGCTTGATAGGAGGCAACCCATTTGGTACGTCTCTGTCTTTTATTTTACCGTTCTTTTTCTATTAACGTTTTTCTTTTTAGTATTTCAGGCTTTATATAAAAACACAAAAACCCAAAAACATTCAAAAAATCAGAAAAAAAAGAAAAATGAAGACGTTCGAAACGGATCAAGAAACACCAAAGAAACGAGGGAGAAAACACTCCCAAGACGAAGGCCACTCGGCCGCGGCTGGAGCAGCCCGAGCCCCGGCGAGAAAGGACATCGACCGCGCCTTCGTTGGCCGGTCACTCGGCGGAGAAGCCATCGACCGCGGGTGAAAAAAGCCGACCCGCGGCAAAGAGTAGTTTGGCCGCGGTCGCGTAGGCTCGACCCGCGGCCAGGGTATTCCGACCCAAACTTCATCCCGACCTTTCCCGAACCGTTCCCGACTTTGAACCATGCAATCCCGATATGTTCCTGACATGTTCTTGACACGAAATTGAACCATTCCGATTTGATTCACGTGTCCCGCTAAGGTAAGTTCCCAAAAAGTTTTTGAAAAAAAAACATAAAACTTCTTTTTGCATAAAAACAACTTTTCAAAGGTAAAAAGAGTATTTCAAGATTAAAAGCTCTATTTCTTCGTCTCTTCCAAGAAACTTGGAGATTTTGAGCAAGAACAACTTTTTCAACTTCAAAACTTTTACAAAAATTATTTGGTCCGTTCTCACTCTTTTTCAAAGGAGATTCCAATTTTCCAACAATGTATGAGCTAAATCTCTACTTTTTCATATGAGCTAAACCCTAAAGTTTTTCTTGAATTGACTAGATCTATGTCTATGATAGCTAGAAATTGTTAGAGAACTTGAGATTGAACTTCTAGTATGTCTAGATTTCGATTTTAGCACTTAATTATTATGGATTTGAGATTTTTGGAATTTGAAAATTTCGAGCTGGTTGACTGAAAGTTAGTTTTCGAATGGTTAGATTTTCGCATGACATATACCGTGGACTAGCGTTATAGTACTTTAGTGAGAATTTCTAGACTAAGTCTGATTGATGCATTACGTTGGTTATGGTTTAGAAGGACGGTCACTGAGAATTTTGTTAGTTTCTATCTTTTCGAAAACCTCTGTCCGAGCTTAGATTTATGTTTTGTTTGAGGACAAACAAAGGTCTAAGTCTGGGGGAGTTGATAACACCGGTTTTTGACCATTTTTATGGTACACTTTAATATCGTTTGCCGGTGTTTTAAATCCGTTTTCAATGTTTTTTAAGTGATTTCCATGTTTTAGTGTTTTGAAAGACATTTCAGGTAACTTGGGATAAAAGAGTGCATTTCAGAACAAAAGTACGTTTTTGGATAAACTCGGACCGTCAGAAGTCTTGCAATCAAAGAAGACCTTCTCATCGTCTGATCATCACCAAATTTGGACACAACAAAGTAGATACAACCATCTTTCAAATGCAATTGGATTGGAGACGATCCAATCGTTGGATCCTTAAATATACCCAAAGCGCTGAAGGCAGATGAAGCTGCCTCGAAGAGAAGTCCACCGCGGTAGGAGAGTCCCTACCTGCGGCCAAGCTTCAGTTTGCCACGCCTGGAGGAGCTCGACCCGCGGCAAAACACTTGTTCGTTGTGGCCCGAAGCCATGCACCTGCGGCCAAGCCCTGCTGCGACCAAAACATCTTGTTTCTTCACCCAAGGCCAATTCCGTCTTTTCACATCAACCCTAAACGAAAGTAAGACTACAAATTCTTGTTTTTAGGTATTTTACGACAAACACACATCCATAGACACTTTTTCTTTCACGCTTTGAGGAAGAAGCAATACTCTTGCAACTTTGTTCTTTGATTTGGAGCGAGGATTCTCGACTCGAGTTCTTCAATAGAGAAGCTTTCTTCATCCCTTTTCTTTATGATTTTATTTTCAATATATTGATTATGTTTACATCAGCTATGGCTGAGTAGTTCTCTTATTGGGTATAAGGTTTCGAAGGGGCTCTCATGGTTCGATTTGTTATTAAGTTTTTAGACTAGGATAACGATCAGGGTTCTTCGTGTTATCCTTTCTCTTAATGCATGTTTACTAGATTGATCTCCTTGCAACTGAACTTAGGTATTTTTTAAACTACGAAAGGACTGGATCCATATGCTTGACCTAGGGTAAACGAGCAAAACTGTCACAAGATTTCGAAAGTATACTTGTGGACGGGTTGTGAGCGTTAACGACTTTTGAGTATAATCACTAACGTTTTGCGCGGGCGGAGAAGAAAGCTACCGGTCGAGTATTAAAGTTGTAGGTGAGTACGGTGTACAAAAGTATACTACACATAGTGTCCGTGTTCCAAGTTCAAGTATCCAAAGATGACAAAAGGTCGCTTTAGAAATCCTAACAAAGTCTTAGTAAAAATTGGCCATGAACCCTAGAGAATACCCGTTGCCCAACGTTTTGTTTAATTGTTTTACAACCTCGTTTTAATCATTTGCTTGTTTACTTTCTGTTTTATTTCATCGCTTAATTTAGTTTATTTTTCTAGCTACAATCATGACAACAAAACCAAAAAAAATTAGTTTACGTCTAGACACAACTTAAGAATCATTAGAAATTAGACAAAGTCACCCCGTGAATTCGATCCCTAAATACTACTACGCGTGATGTACTCTTGCAGCCTAGTAAAAGGGTAAACCCACACGTCGGTAACCATTTCGATCGTGTCATGTTAACATATGGAAAAGTGAGGTTGGTGGAGGGTATAATTCGAGTATTTGATGAGTTTGCGAAAATCTCGGGGCAAAAAATCAGCATAGAGAAATCGACGATATATCTGGCGGGAGTGTCGGAGAATACTAGAGAAGTGATATCTACTCGTTTTCAGTTTGGTTTGGGGCAGCTCCCGGTTAGATACTTGGGCTTGCCACTGTTGACTAAACAAATGACGGCAAATGACTATCTCCCGCTGTTGGAGAAGAATTGTACCCGAATAAGTTCCTGGAAAACTAGATTGCTGAGTGACTTCAAATCATTAGCTCGGTGCTATCTAGCCTCTCTAATTTTTGGCTATCTACATTTTGCCTCCCACGCCAATGTATCAGAGAGATCGACAAGCTATGCTCGGCTTTTATTTGTTTAGGCCCTGAGTTGAATTCAAGAAAGCCAAAGATTGCTTGGGAAGAAGTACGCAAACCGATACAAGAAGGTGGTCTTGGTTTAAGGCCCTTAAAGGAAGTGAATAATGTTTGCTGTCTTAAAATGATTCAGAGAATTGTATCTTCTCACCCATCGTTGTGGGTTAAGTGGATTAAGACATATCTGATTCGTCAAGGAACTTTCTGGTCAGCAAAAGAAAACAACTCGGATTCTTGGATGTGGAGGAAACTATTGAAATTTACAGCACTCGCTAGAGATTTTCACAAAATTGACAATCGCAATGGGGAAACAACATCCTTTTGGAATGATGTATGGTCGGATATGGGCTGTATAATGGATGTCACAGGTCCAAGAGGGATAATCCATATGGGAATCTCTGCTTATGCTTTTGTTGCATCAGTGCTGACTCGTAAAAGAAGACGCTACCGGTCTGATATTTTCAATCAAATCGAGGAGGTTTTAGCTGCACAAAGGGTCCGACAAGGGATTGAAGATGAAAACGTCTCACTTTGGAGACATTCGGTCGATAAATTCAAGCCAAATTTCAACTCAAAAAACACTTGGCTGCTCACAAGAGTGTCATACCCCCATGTTGATTGGTGTAAAGGATTGTGGTTCAAACATTCTACCCCGAAGTACTCTATGTTTGAATGGTTAGCTATTCGTAACCGGTTATCTACGGGGGACCGTATGATGAATTGGAATGTGGGAGCTAACTCTTCGTATATTTTATGTCAGGACCCTTTGGAGACTCGAGACCACTTGTTTTCTCATGCAGTTTCTCGGAGGAAGTTTGGACCCGTTTAACAAAGGAACTACTTAAAAATCAATTCACGAAGGAATGGTCGCAACTGATTTCTCTCATCTCCGACACTCGACTGGGTCGAATCTCATTGTTTCTATTGCGGTACGTATTTCAAACATCGATTCACTGCATTTGGAAGGAACGCAATAATCGCCGTCATGGAGAAACCCCACAGAATCCCCATAGACTGGTTATATTCATCGACAAGCAAGTTCGCATTCGCTTAGTTTCAATATGTGAATTGGGGGATCGCAAATTCGAGGAAGCTATTCAACTTTGGTTCGCAACAAGATCATGAAAATGATTTAGTTTTCATTTCAAAACTTGTTTAAATCTTTCAATTTAAAAAAACACATGATGTAAAAACGATTTTTTTGGTTTTGAATAAATTTTACATTCAATTCAAAAAAAAAAAAAATCAGTATGGAGAAATCAACAATATATTTGGCGGGTGTCTCAGAGAACATAAGAGATGAGATCCATCATCATTTTCACTTCGATTCAGGTCAATTACCAGTCCGTTATTTGGGGCTACCTTGAGTAACGAATTTAATTGACGAAAAATGATTACTTGTCTCTATTGGAGAAGATCCGTACAAGAGTTAGTTCATGGACAGCAAGATTTTTATCGATTGCAGGTCGATTGCAACTCATTAGTACAATGCTTCAACATTTCAAACTTTTGGTTATCGGCATTTAGACTACCGCGAGAATGTATACATGAGATAGAGAAGCTTTGCTCATTTTTTTTTATGGTTGGCACCTGTTTTAAATCCTCAAAAATCTAAGACTGTGTGGGAAGATGTCTGTAAGACGAGACAAGAAGGAGGGTTAGGTCTTCGCCCGCTGAAAGAGGTTAATACCGTTTGTTGTCTCAAACTGATCTGGCGAATCGTATCTTCTCATCCATCTCTATGGGTAAAGTGGATTCAAACATATTTAATAAGGCAAGGTACTTTCTGGTCGATACGAGAAAACATGAATGCATGGTCTTAGATGTGGAGGAAATTACTCAAATAGCGTGATCTTGCAAGAACTTTGCATCAAGTCGATTCAAGAAATGGGGAGAACACCAATTTCTGGTATGATAACTGGTCAGATTTGGGGATTTTAATAGACTTGACGGGTCCGAGAGGTATCATCGACTTGGGTATTTCTCTTGATGCTTCAGTTTCTTTGCTGCTGCAACGAAGAAGACGACGACATCAAAATGATATCTTGAACGAAATTGAATTAGTGTTGTATGCAAAACAAGCACAAGCTCAATCTGAAATAGAAGATATCCCACTTTGGAAGAGCAAAGGGAAGTTCAAGCCTGGTTTTTACTCAAAACAAACTTGGTTACTTACAAGGACGACATCAACTCAAATTGAATGGTATAAGGGTGTTTGGTTTAAGCATTCAACTCCAAAATATTCGATGTTTGCTTGTCTAGCAATACATAATCGATTATCTACGGGTATCGAAGGCTAAGTTGGAATGCTGGAGTGATCCCATCATGTATTCTTTGCAATGCTCCAATGTAAACTCGAGATCACTTGTGTAACATCCCAAATTCAATTTTGGGGTTGAAATTGATTAATTAAAAGTTGGGGGATTAAATCCGTGTAAATCAATTTTTCCGGTTGGGTTTAATTGATAATTTTGGAAGTTTGGGGCCAATTGAGAATTNTTCAAAACCCTACGCGACATCCCTATAACCTCACGCCTCCCTTGATCGAGAGAGAGAGATCGTGTGTAGAAGCTTGACCTGAGAGTTGTGTGGTGATTTGGAGAAAGGAAGAGACCGTGTGAGGAGGGTGAGCGGCGGAGCTAGGTGCGGGAGTGCCGTGCGAGTAAACCATCACCATCATCATCATCATCTTGGTAAGCCCTTGTTTCAGTAGTGGTAGGTAGTTTTCGATCGGAGATGTTGTGGCGTTGGTTTTGGTGGTTACGGACTCGCCGGAGAAGACGACGGCAGCTGAGTGTCGCGCCGTGGGACTGAGGAGCAAGCTACGGCGGTGGTGAGGAGCAAGCTACGGCGGTGGCGAGTCGGTGACCACGCCGAGGCTCGGTCTGCGAAGGCGCCGACGAATGGAAGAGGAAGGCGAGTTGTTGTCGCTAGGAGGAAGACGATGACTTACTGTGATTAAGTCATGTAGTTAGATTAATTGAAATTGTGTTTTTGATTATTTTATTATTTTTATTTTTAGGTGGATTAATAGAAGGTTATTCATCCCGGGGAGTTCTAGAAAATTGTTGAATTTTCTCGTGAAACTTTCTGTGCGGGAATAATGTGAGTGCATGACCATAGGCGTAATTAAATAATTTTGATGATTGATGTGATTTTGTGATTATAGGCCGTTTACGATCTCTGGGGGTCTAGATCGAGTGTTTCATGAGATGTTTGATTTATTCGGTATTTTCATGATAATCTATATTAATTATCTTAATTATTTGTTAGCCTGTAGATGGGAGGATTGTCTCACTAATTATTTATCGAAATACTTATGCATCTCTTATGTTTTAATTGATGTAGGAAAAGAAAAAGTGTGACCGTGGGATCAGGGCGAGGAAGAGGGGGTGATCTAGACTTGTCGTTTATTTGGTGATTTTATTTAATAATTTATGATCTTGGTTATTCGGATTTTTAATCTTGAACCGGGAATTAATTTGTGAGGTTCAATTATTATTTATGGGATTTTAATAATTATTTGCAAAGGAAAAAAAAAAAATAATGGGTGTGGTTGTTTCAACTTGTTTTTTACTTGTAGATTCTCGGATGAAGTGTGGACTAGGCTAACGAAATGATTACTAAAGAGGCGGCTCACGAAAGATTGGAACTCGTTGATCCAACTCATCACCGATTATCCTCTTGATCGAATCCATCTATTCTTAACTCGCTATGCTTTTCAAACATCAATTAACTGTATTTGGAGAGAGAGGAATTCTCGTCGTCATGGTGAGGCTCACTCATCGGCCTCAAGAATTTTTTCCTTCATTGATAAACAGATTCGATCCAGGATTCAATCTATTTGGGATCTGGGAGACAGACGATTTGAAGATGCACTTCAAATCTGGTTTGGATCACGAAGCTAAGAAGAAATCGAAATCCAGTTTTTAGTTTTTTTTTTCCAGAAATTTCAGATCAAAGTCACACATTTGTTGTAAAAATGCTTTTTTCAGCTTGAATATAATATTACATTCAATTAAAAAAAAAAACAGGATTTTCAAGGATTAGCCTAGTGGTGAAAATGTTTAAAGGATTATACACCAGGTCCTTGGTTCAATACCTATAAAAGGCAGTTTTGCATATTAATGGATGCAAAGCTTATCAGAGATTTTAGAGTGATGCATGTATAACTGTTCATTGTGATCTCGTGTGTTGTGAGGAGAGTTGTCTATCAGGGGTCTGTTGCCGAAAGATATGCGTCATGGAGTCGTTGTTCGGGTAACTTCATCATAATCACAAGTATTGGAGGTAGTGGAATTCGAGCGATTAATCATCATTTGTAATAGAATTAGATCAATTATCTCTGGTGATGATGTAAAAATGTTAAAAAAGAATTTTCAAGGAGAATCCAACTCCGTTACTCATTTTCTTACACATCAAAGGTATGACCTCTATTATTCAATTTTTTTTCAAATTTACAGATTTATGAACTTTTTGAATTTCCCATGATTCTTGATAGATTACGAAGGAATTCACTTAATTAGACTTGTTTCTTCATAGGCTTAACAAATTTGAAGACTTGATAGCATGTTTCCACCTAGAATTTGATTTTCACATAAACAAATTTATGGGTTCTTAACTAAAAACGAATTTGGGTGAATGAAGTTTTGTAAATGCATTCATTCATGTTTGTTTATCATGGGTATTTATGATTTGTTAGGATTTGGGCAGTATTGAACTTAAAATTGAAACTTTAGGTGATGATTTTGAGAAACGAATAGTAAATCCGCAAACTGAAATAGAATTTGAGAAAACTATTTTTGCTTTTGAATATTAATTCCAATTTTTTTATTGTTTAATAATGCTCTTAATTAATTATTCATAGCATTGAAATAATTTCTTTGTTAGTTGGTGAATTTTTCAATTTACTAATATGTTCTTCAAGAACTTTTATTTTGTTCAGGCACTTAATATGGCGAATGACAACGTTCAAAGATGGTAAGTGGAAACACCAAGCTTGTCTCTACGATCGGTGACAAGGATCCAAGCTCAAAAATTCAAGCGACTTATAGATTTATTCATCTCGGGAACGTTTAACAAAGACCGCTTAACCGCGACGCCAAACGTAGACGAGTCAAATTAAGGTTGTTCTCTTGGTTCAACAACATAAAAGCAAAGTGAAGAAGACAAGGAGCCATTCGTATTGAGACTAAGAGTTTATTTCTCAAGTCAAACTCTTATTAAGTGGTTCATTTATTTATTCTCTATTTTCTAGATGAATTCTTTTCTATTATATGGCTCTTGTAAACCTTTGAAGGAAGTAGGTTTTAATTGATAAAATCCTCACAGATTGTTCATCTTGTTTTGTTCCCTTTGTAGCTAGGTAAGGATTTATTCCTTAAAAGTTTCTTGGATAGTATCGGCGAGTTTCCGCTCTCGTCGTGATGTCCGGCGATTCACCCCCAACGTTTCAACACTACAAGAAAACACCCATTTTGCGAAGACATATATCGTTGTAAAATCGTTGCAAAACAGGTGTACCATCGAATTTGGGACGAAACGTAAATCGTCATTAATTGATCGTCATAAACCAAAAATCGTCGGCAAATTACGAAGGGCAAAAAATCGTCGCAAAATCGTCGGTAAACAATCGTCGTAAATTAACAACGATTTTACGACGATTGTTAATTGTCGTTAATGAATCGTCGTAAAATCGTCGTCCATTAACAACGATTTTACGACGATTGTTAATTGTTTTTAGTTTAACTAAATTGAATTATAAAATTAATTTTATTTTTATAATTTAATTAATTTCGAAATTATAATTTGAAATTTAAAAAAATATTATATAATAAAATTTTCTTACAAATATTCTTACAAACAAAATTATTATATAATAAAATTTAGATATCGAAATCCTAGTCTAAAGTTATTTCGAAATCCTCGATACCCAAATCGTCTTCGGGACGTGGCTCCCCATCTCTCGGCAGACCGGTTGTCTGCGGCGGTGGCTGATTGCTTGGTCCCGCTCCTTGTGCCGCTGCCGAGTCTCCCTCTGGTCGTCTTCGTCGCTTTTCCCGCAACATGGCCTGCATTTGCGGGTTTCCTATTGCCTCAAAAACTGAGCATAGTGGGTACGGCGATGGCTCATCTGCATAAAACGAACATAAAATTACTATTTATGTAATTATATAAAACTCTTATTTTCTGTTTTTTTTATGTTCTTATCTATCAATTTGATTCCGTTTCTATCTACCTATTTTGTTCCATTCTTATCTATACTAACCTAATATAATTACAAATTAAAATTTTAAAAAATTGAAATTTTTACCTTATTTGCGAGGTATAAGCGAGAGAGGAGAGAGGCAAGAGAGATATTGAGATTTGAAGAATGAAGAAATGAAATATGAGCGTGTGTTTATATAGAATTTGTGGTCGTCACTAAATCGTCGCAAATTTGCGACGATTTTACGAGGAATCGTCGCAAAATCGTCGCAAAGTGAAATTTAATTTTTTGATTTTTCCACAGGCGGGAACAGTCAAACTTTTTCATTTTCCGAGACGCGGTAAATTAAATTCATAGTTTGCGACGATTTTACGAGGATTCTTCGTAAAATCGTCGCAAATTTGCAACGATTTAGCGACGAACCCTTGTTAAACTACGGTTTAGGATATAGGGCATAGGTACGACAATTGTTACATCGATTGCAACATATCTGAATACATTTAAATGGGTAAGCCTTAAATCATCAAAACACTTATATGATCATCGAGATTGAAGAAAGACTAAAACATAGAGTTTGTGTACATGGTAGCTTTGGGAAGAAGAATTAAGACAATAAGTTCGCGCAGAGAACATTGATTGATCGAGTTTCCATTTCCGATTAATTCAATAAACTCAAGATGGATTTCAATGAGAGTTGCAAAATACAATGAGATGTTAAGGTTTAGGGTTTATGACATATGGTTTAGGGTTTAGATAGATTTCAAAGAAATTGTCGTAAAATCGTCGCAAATTTGCAACGATTTAGCGACAAACCTTTGTTAAAATACGGTTTTGGGTATATTGTCAAACTGAAATGGAATAGTATAAAGTAACGTGGACATCCAAACCTTAACATCTTAACAATGAGATGTTAAGGTTTAGGGTATAGGGCAAAGGGTTTAGGGTGTAGATGGATTTCAAAGAAATCGTCGTAAAATCGTCGCAAATTTGCAACGATTTAGCGACGAACCTTTTGTAATACGTTTTGGGTATATCGTCAAACTGAAATAGAATAACGTAAGGTAACGTGGACATCCAAACCTTAACATCTTAACAATGAGATGTTAAGTTTTAGGGTATAGGGCATATGGTTTAGGGTGTAGATGGATTTCAAAGAAATCGTCGTAAAATCATCGCAAATTTGCAACGATTTAGCGACAAACATTTGTTAAAATACGGTTTAGGGTATATCGTCGAACAGAAATGGAATAACGTAAAGTAACACTGAAATAGAATAACGTACAGTAACGTGGACATCCAAACCTTAACCTCTTAACAATGAGATGTTAAGGTTTAGGGTGTAGATGAATTTCAAAGAAATCGTCGCTAAATCGTTGCAAATTTGCAATGATTTTGAAAATCGTCGTAAAATCGTCGTTAACTACCGAGGATTTATATTCGTTGGAATGTACCAACAATTTCCTGACGATTTTCAAAATCGTTGTAAACTCGTCGTTAATTAAGGCGATGGTGATTTACAACGAAAATAAATCGTTGTAAAAAATCGTTGGTAGAATTGTGTCTTCTTGTAGTGCAACCCTAGTTCTATCCTTAAACGATTGCTACATTTTCCTCTTACACATATTTGGAGGTACCTGTAGAAGTGTGTATCATTAAACCATCTAGGATACCTATCGAGTTTGGAGACGTTTCTACTACAATTTCACACGGATTCATTCCCGATCTAATGCTGCAAGTTAAAAGTTGCCATGTTGAAACTGACTTCCACGTTTTGGAGACGAAGGATGATCCTTAGAGACCATTGATTCATGGTTCATCATTCCTTGCAACTGTAGGACCAGTGGTAGATTTTCCAAATAATTTGGTTTCTTTCTCCAAAATCGCTAAAGAGGAGCTGGGATTTTCCAAATCACTTTCCTGCAGTTTCTTAGTTTTTTAGGACTTTGAACAGTTTTTTTTTGGTCCTTTTCTGTGACAAATGACGATTTTACCCCTCTGCTATACACGCATGTACTGTACACAGTTTGCTTTCGCGCGGTACTGTACATGGGTTTGACTGGAAAGTCAATGCGTGTACAGTACACAAAGTGCTAGATCCTATTAGCACTTTGGAAAAGTGCAAAAAAACTAATAGAGTTTTCAAAAAGTGACAAATTAGCAAAGGATCCATTTATTCATCTACTTTTGTTAGGATTATATCAAATTTATATAAAAAAAAATTGTATTTTTAGGTGGTAACCAAGAAAGACAGAAAAATACAGTTCAGTGGGTGCTTGCACTTGCCGACAACATGGTGCCACATCTGCACGACACCAATTTTGTCCCAAAATCTCGGTCGATTCACATGGTCGATATTTTCTGCACATCTATGTGCATCGTTCCACCGGCTCAGAAACTGAACCATGGCATTCACTCCATGTATCCTCAATATTTTGCACATTCAACTCCCATCGGTATCAAACTTGAATCTGTACTCTATGTTGATGATTTTTCTTCATCTTTTCATATTGTAATCCCGAATCCCATAGGCATAAGGTAAGTAATCTCTACTTCTTAATTGTCCATTCAAACTTCATTAATATCCATTACGTCTTATGCAATCTTGGATTTCGACCTCGAAACTCATTACTTGAGAGTTCTAGATCCAAAAACATATTAACGAGTGATTTCATAAGTGTTTCGCAAGGATTAACGAGTGATTTAATAAGTGTTTTGCTAGGATTTTCAAATGGTGACATGACTTGTATCAAAATTGTCTAAAAAACAATCCAAATCCATTGAAAGGAAATGCCTACCAAAGGAGTGGAACCGAGGAGACCAAACCATGAGAATGAAGTAAAACGATTAGAACATCAATTTCGTCAAAAGAGGAATCAATTTGGTTGAGCCAAATTGAAGATGCTCATGAGAACCTTCACCGACATACCAACAAGCCGAACTATAGCATGTTCATGAGCCATACACCAAATGGTACGTGCAAAAGCCCTCAAAGTTTATCATTTGACATATATATGTTCTTGGTCGAGAAATTTTCAATATGGGTCGAGACATTCTCCACAGATTGAAACCTAGTCGGAAGACACACCATATGGTCCACCATATTGACCATACTCGACCACAGACCAAACCGGTGTGGATCAGCATGGGAAATTGAAGATTCCCCGACCAATCACACCTCAAAAACACGTTAGTTGAGCCACTTTACCTCTGGCCCGATCCAAATATGAAGATATCCGAGGCACACCCTAAACGGTGACCTGATAACCGAACTTCACGACTTTATGTCCAATTAGGTAACATGATTCAATTTCTTATCTTTTATTTTTTGTTCTTTTAGGTTCTATCTCCTTTCATTTGATTTGTTTTCACACTGGGACTGTGCGAAGTAAGTCTGGGCGGATTATGTCGTTTACTACACGTTTGTTCGTGTTTTGTCTTGAGTCTTTTTATCTTATTCTTGCTGAGTCGTTTTATTGAGTTAAAATTTAGTCAGAAACTATGAGTTTTTCTTGGAACTAACCGTGTTGCACTAACGATCTAATGACCATGATGACAACAATTGATTGCACATTTGCGTGAATGGAAAACCCATTGATCGATCAACCTACCAAGATGACCATATCTCTTGGGTATTCGGATGATTATGGGCCGACTCCATAACTAAATGAACTTAATCTTCTCATCTTGGGGCTTCGCATGCATCGATTGTGGTTCCGCGTTCAAGCCTAACCATACAAGTATGTGTGAAAAGTATGGTTTCCTTCTCTTTTCCCTTCAATTAAAATCTTCAATAAAAAGATCAATGATATAGGTAGCAAGAAAATGAAACGGGGATTCGGCGCCAAACACCGTCAATTTTCGTGTCACTTGGAAGCATGTCCAAAGAAAAGAATTTCGTAAAAATATAAACGAAAATAATCGTTGTAAAAAAAAATACAATGATACCCTAGAAAAGTAGGGAATAATCGATTAAAGAAAGTGTGAAAAAAGGAGAGGAAAGGAATCAAAAGGTGAAAAAGACTGTCTTAGTATTAGAAAATCTGTTTGGGTAAAGAGTCTACATGTTCTTTGATCGATACTCCCTCGGTGAGACCACACGTCTTTAGCTTAAGGAGTTAGCGATGGAGATTTCATATTTTCAATGTGATTGTGGAATTTGGTTGGGACAGTTGCTAAGCTTGTAGAAAAGTACATGGGAGTTCTTATCTAATTGTTAATGTTGTTGTACGTGGCTTATAACGATCATGGTCAATACAATGTTCTAAAGTGTATGTGAGTTTTTACATTTTCAAACCTCTATTATTTGATTCTTTGTTTTACTTGAAGATAAACAAAGATCTAAGTCTGGAGGAGTTGATATACCTCGATTTTACATAAATTTTATATGCTTTGTACTATATTATTGAAGTATTTATATACGGTTTGGTGCCTTTAGAGTTAGTTTTCTCCTATTTGTAGTCTTTAGAGTGTTTACCAGTCAAAACATAAAAAGGATGGATATTTGAGAAAAAGACACCAAATCATGATTCAGTCATGTTCACAAGTTAAGAGTATCGACCAAATCACTTATCTCACAAGATACGCAATTGGACTGCAAGTTCAATTGGAGGCATTTAAGTTCGTTGATTTTGAATGAACGTGGTGAGAAGATATTCTTTTGAGGTATCTTTCACATGGAATGGTTTGGAGTCTTTTGAAGCATCAGTTAAGAAGATAAACCAGATTAACTGAAGACATGTATGTCTGGCGCAGAAGAGAAGCAAGTGCAGAAAATGGGGTTTGGCCTCAGCCACTGAGGCACCGGCCGGGGACTTTATCTTCATTCACCTGATGCACCAGCACCAGCCTATGATCGCCTTCATGACCCGATTACACCGCTTAATACCAGACTTATCTGAAGCCAAAAATTTCTTTTTGACTCGAACAATATCCTAGCCAATCTATATGACTATAAATACTTGTTTTTAGTTTTTTTGTAAGACACAAATCCCTAAAGCAGTTACAAAAACACACAGCCACGTTCCCTTTCATATCTTTCAATATTTTTCATAGTTTTTGGATTCTAAGAGCTTCAAGCAGAAGATCTCGTCTTTGTACTTTGTTATAGAGAAGATTTCTAAACCTTATCTCTTTTAATACAAGTTTGTTATGTCTTCTACTTCTAGTTCATGTTTGTTTCATTGCATCATGTGTGAGTACTTCACTTGTTAGGATATCAGAAATCAAAGAGTTCATGATATACTAGATTAATATCGATTTTTAGGGTTTGTCTTATTGATGTATGTCAGATTTTACCCAACTATACTACGTGTGAGTGCGCAACAAATCAAAATAGTATAGGTGTAATCGATACCTCAAGTTGTACTACAAATTCAGAAGAATAAAATCAAACTAAAATAAAATATTATGGTTTTGGGTTTTGAAAAGGCTGAACACAAAATTAAGATAATAAAAAGATGCAAATCCAATAAGACAAAACACTAGGCTCTCGGTTAATCGCAGAAATTCATAAATTAATAAACTATTTATATCAAATAATACGGAAAATAATAGAAACTGTTCTAGAACTCAAATCACGGACGTATGATCATTCCACTTTCGTGACTCCGATCACTATGTTTTAACAACCTAACAGACTTAACGTTTGATGGTTACGACGTATTTTTCATCAAATACTAGTTCATGCAATACACCAAGGTTTTGGAGAGTATATAAACCTTAGGTCTATTGCTAGATAATCAGAAAATCATGCAACATTACGAGCAGATAAAGATGAAAAAACCAATAGATATTCCCAATTCAATCGATAATAGTTTAAGAATTCATGAATTCTTTGATCACCGATAACCTAGCAAGAGGACTACTCACACATGATCATGGAAAACAAACACGTAGATTATATAAATTAATTCATAATCATAAAATTCAATAAAAAGCAAGAGAGTTCAAAAATCTTCTCTATATGGAGATACAAATGTGAGATCTTCTCCCGGAAGCTCTTGAATCAAAAACTATAAAAAAAAACATAAAAATCGTGTATAGAGATGTCAATTAGGGCCAAAGCCCGAGGGCCTGCCCGGCCCTGAAAAACACTGGGCTCGGACTTAAATATATAAGCCCCAAAAAAATCGGATCTTTCGGGCCAAGCCCAATCGGGTTAGTGGATTTTTTGGGCTTAGCCCGGCCAGACTCGGGCCGGCCCGAAAAGCCGGGAAATAAAAATTTTGATTGAGTTAGAGATTTTGTTTAAGAATTTATGGTTTAAAAACATGGAGTATTTCCTATATATTTTTCATTGATCAAAAACCCTAATTTCCTAGTTTTGCCTTACTATAAATCCCACAGTCTACATTTAGTATTGGTGCGCATGTCTTGAACAAATATAGAAATCGTCTTCTACCTAAACACGTTGAAACATTGATTTGTACACGCACTTGGTTGGATGGGCTTACGTTTCGTGTTCCAAGTAACATTATCATTCATTATGTTTACTTCATATTTTTAAAATCATCATCTATATATTTTCAGTAATATTTCTATACGATTTATACATGTCAAAGAAAAGCCCAAAAAAGCCAAAAAGCCCTATAGCCCTGTTCGGGTCGGGCCGGGTTTTAGAATATAAGGCCAATTTGTTTCGGGTCGAACCGGGCCGAACTCAAATATATGAGGGTTTTATGGGTGGCCCGTGGCTACTTAAACTTCAAATACAAAGCCCAAGAAAGATTTTCCCAAACTACGATGGTGTTCAAATACAAAATCCAAGAAAGATTTTGCCAAACTATGATGGTCTTCAAATACAAAGCCCAAGAAAGATTTTCCCAAACTTTTATTGATTACAGAAATGGATGAGAATAGATTAAAGAACGCTAAGAGAAAAACTGGCGACCGGCCCCTCAACGATAATTTATTTTATTTATATAATTTCATAAATTAGTGATTTGAAAACTTTGATAAAAACATTTAATTTTATTTTCTTTGAATATTAAGTTGCTTGCTCTTAATCAAGAATAATATCACCCAAATCCATATAGCATAGCCATACCTTTTTTTATGCATGTGTCTTTTCGAGTTTAATATCATGTAGAATTTTATACTCCCTCTGTTTCTAATTGTTGAATGTTTTAGAAAAAAAAATTGTTTCAAAAAGATAGATTTTTTAAGTTTTCTATACATTTTTTATTAGTTAATGATGATGAATTGTAAACTTCAAAGAAAATAATTAAGTTTATTGAATTACTATTGGTTTAGAGTTATAGAAAATTATTAATCACAAAAAATGATGCATTTATAATCAAATTTTAATGTGTTTTCTTAATATGTGTGAAAAGCTTAAAATATCTATTAATAAAAAATAGAGGGAGTAATTAATAGATCAGAAATTGAAAACATTATGAAAACTACTAAAATGTCAAATGGGAGTCAAAAATAATTTCATATATACATATATTGATGGCTTAAATCTTCATAAGCTTTTTTATCTGGTATTTTCCTCTTGTCAAAGCTACACTTGGGGCTTTACTTGGATCCCATTGTGAATTTTCGAACCTGAATAAAGTGAACATATTCTTGATCTGTTTCTAGAGCGCACCAACTTTTGATTAGAATCGAATTTAGTTAATTTTTACAGCAAATTGAATTCAGTTATTAAAATGAAGTTTGATGCAAACACATTTTTGAATTTTTTTTTTGGTTTATTTTTTAGTAGTCATTATTTTTCTTTCAATGATTTTGAGGCTTTTCCACTTTGATCTGAGCATCAAATGCAAGAATAAGACAAAAATTTGGAAATATTAATTACAATGAGGCATGAGCAAAAATGGAAAGCAAAACACATAATCTAAAATGAAGGTAGTTTGTACCGGTGAGAACCCATTAGAGAAGTAACTTTAGCTTCTATTTGCGACAAACTGATGAATTAGTGTTTTAGAATTTACAGCTTTGTATGTTAACTTTTTTATTTTGTAGGGTTGAAGACATTCTCATCACATCAGGTTCAATCCATATATTTATTTTATACACCAAAAAGTAGGTGATTCATGAAATTAATTAGCCTCTCCATCAGCACAACTAACATAGATTTTCGGCTCTCAAGTCACGTTCTTTCACCCTTTAATGACATTGCTAGCGAAGTCATCGAGATAATCTGAATTACTCTCTCTCTTGACTCTTAGAAGATCCTGAAACTGTTGGAGATTTCATGAAAGATCATGTTTTTGACATTTATAAAGAAAAAGAGATATGGGTGGATTCCTGGAAAACTCAAATTTTTTTTTTGTACAGAAGATTTGATCCCACGTTCGTTATGGGAATTAGCTAAGACAAGACAGCCTGACCTAAAGAGAGTGGTAAGTATGTGGCTTATAGATTCCATTAAGGATCTTCCCTGTTTTTTCTTACATATCGGCCTTCCATATCGCATAGTCGATCGCTACCTTGGATATGCTTCTTATCTAGTTTGACAGGAGGAGAGATGATTATGTTCATTGATGCATTCCTGGAATCTGGCACTTCTAGGAGATTTGCATTTTTCTAAAGAAACCATTAAATTACATGATAATAGTATAATCTTAAAATCAGTATCTGATATGCATTGATGAGCAATCTTATCAATATTAATTTTTTGAAACATGAATTTTATCCATAGAAAGAAACAGAGTAGTAAGAACACATAAGTAAAAATCATGGGAGAATATGAGAATGAGTCATACTCGTTAATCTAACAACGTCCAAGAAACAAGTTGGAGAGATATGAAGAGACTGAATCATTTTAGTTATATATACTTTTTATCTTTCTTCCTTGCAGCCTTCTTTCTTTTCTTCCTCCTCTCTTCTTCTTTTCTTCCTGTCTTCTTCGTCCGCTCCTTTTATTCCCAACTTCTCTCCAACTTTAGTACCCACCACCGAAGCCAATTCTCCTCCTCGAAGTCCTCCCCCACGACCGAAGACATCGCCGACCAATCTATCGTTTCCTCAGAAAAGGAATCGATCCGCCATGAGGGTCGATGCTTGTATTTTAGGTTTAAGAGGAAGAATTGTGTCGATTAGGGCATTTCGAAGATTCTTTTAACCAATTCATCAATCGTAGTCTTACTATACTGAAAACACTTGCAAACATCTACTCCTTTCGTTTCACAAAGAGTGTCATTTTAAAGTTTTATTTTTGTTTCACAAAGAATATCGTTTTATGTTTTCAATGCACAATTTTGAACAAAAATCCAGTTTTACCCTTATTATTTTAGTGCATTAATTAGAGAGAAAAAAATGTTTAGTGTAAGGGGTATTATCGAACTTTTAATAGTTTTCTTAATATGTGTGAAATATGTCAAAATGACACTGTTTGTGAAACAAAATAAATAATAAATATAGATGATCAAAAAAATAAAAAAATAAAAAAATAATATATTAGAATAGATTACAATAAATAAGTTATATTTCCTTATATCAATACCTCTGTTCAAAGTAGCGGTGAAATGTCTTTAATCCCAATTTTGAAAGTAGATAGACGAATGTAAGGGGCGTGTAGTGCTTTTGTAAGTAAATCAGTAGTGTGTTCTTTGGTAGAAATACGCTCGGTTGTAATAAGTTTATCCTAAGCAGCATCACACACAAGATTACAATCAATTTCAATATGTTTTGTACGTCGTGAAACATGGGATTAGTTACATTAGTAGCTATGTAAATGGAATACTGACTGTTGCAAAATAACTTTATCGGTTCATCGTGTTAAATACCAAAAGCAAACGCCATTTACACAGTTAATTGCTTCTTGGTTTTCCAAGACACAAGTGAGGTATAAAACAATGATGTAAACACTAAGGGGTCGACGTGTAAGTGGACAAGCAGCCCAAATATGAGTCGCAATAGGCAATGAGATGCACGTTAGAGTCTGCACGATGAAGAATACCTTGCGCTGGACAATTCTTAAGATACCCGTAACGCTGCTGTCCCATGAGCCTCAAGGGGAGATTTCATGAATTCGGAAAGAACGTGCACGATGTAGCTCAGTTCCGGTTGTGTAATCGCGAGAGAAATTAGTATGCCAACGAGACGGCAGTGGCCATTAGATTGGAGATAGTGGTCCAGTTGCAAGAGAAAGTTTGTGATTCAATTCTGGTTGGACATGTGAAGGTTTAGCAGCAAATAGACCCATTTTAGCAGTGATATCAAGTGTGGATTTACGCTGATACAAGAATATTCCATGTGTTACCAGCAACCTCAATGCCAAGCAAGTATTTCAACTTTTTCAAATCCTTCATAAAAAAACATTGGTGGAGATAGTTTCTTGAACTTTTGAAGGGTATACAAATCATTACCTGCAACAATAAAATCATCCACATAGAATAGAATAAGAAGATAAAGAGAAGCTCGAATTCGAGATATAGTTAGATATATGATATAGCATGTTACATGGGACCGTATGAGAAGAACCAAGATCAAAGTGTGGTAGAGCGAGATGGGGTCACTACAAGAAAACAAGCGTTTTCTGACGGCAGTTCCCGTCGGAAATCCGACGGAAAAGGCCCTTTCTGACGGAAAAAAATCCGTCGGTTACAACTCGTCAGAAATTGATTTTGGTCGGAAATCCGTCGGAATATTCCAATGGGCAACAGTCGTCGAAAATTTGTCGAAATATTCCCGACGGCCGTATTTCCGACGGATTTTGATCGGAACTACGCGTTGGAACGTTGTCGAAAAGCCCTCGGAAATATTTCCGACTGGCTTTGTTTCCGACGAATCTTTGTCGGAATAGTCTGTCGGTAATCCGTCGGATCACCATTGGAAATATTTCCGACAACTTCCGACGGAGTGCATTCTGACGGACTATTTCCGACGGATTTCCGGCGGCAATCTATAATTTGTTTTTTATGTCTTTTTTTATAATAATTAATACAAATTTTTAATTATATCCAATTATCTAATTATTTAAATAATTTATAAATATTAAATTTTATAAATTAAAAAATTCATTAAACATAAAAATTCTTAAAACATAAAATGTGATTTAAAAAAAAAAACAGAAAATTTAGTTAGGAAAGAGATGGAGGAAGGCCTCCTTCATTGTTGCATGCAAATCGGTGAGCTCTTGACGGGTTGAGTTGTGTGCGGACTCCAACTCAACGACTTTCGTGTCACGGTTTTTCACCGTTTGGCTGAGCCTCTCAATTTTTTCTTTGTACTCCGAAGTATACCGAGGAACCGAGGAAGAAGATTCTTGGGTCGGAAATCCGCCTAACCCAGCGAATAGACCTTTGACTTTTCGAGTTTCCTACGAAAGATTATAAAAATTATTAATGAAATTAATAAGAAAAAAAAATTAATGAAAACAAATAAAAACTTACAGCGAGAACAATTGTGTTTATCTCTTCCCGGGGTAACTCGTTTGAGGACGACGATCATTCAAGAGTGAGCTGCGACATTGAAACTTCACGTTCCACCTTCTTTTTGCAGGTCTCGACAACTTCCCGCACCCCCAAGTCCTGGATCACACCAGTTTTTTTGTTGGTGTGCCTCTTCTCCATGACCTTAAGGTAATCGAGAGCGGCACCGGTTTCTTTCGCCTTTGAAATTTTATTAAGTAAAATAATAATAAAAAACGAAATTAGTAATTAAAAATTAAAATTATACTTACCATTTCCATCGTCTCGCGTTCGACGGTCTTTGCGCCCCCGTTGTGAATGTAGATCCCCTTCCCTCCTCGTTCGCTCTTCTGGTTCTTTGAGTTTTTACGGAGACTTTCTTCGTCGAAGGCTTACTCCAGTACTCGCAAAAGCCATTCCAGAAGTCGTCCTCAAGGTCCTTCGGCTTGTCTTTGTTATGCACCCACTTCTGCTTGCACAAGTAGATGTGGTTCGAGTACTGAAGCGCGGCATACCGATCGATAGTGGTAATAACTTTCGTCGAGTGAGCTGCGACATTGAAACTTCACGTTCCACCTTCTTCTTTTTGCAGGTCTCGACAACTTCCCGCACCCCCAAGTCCTGGATCACACCAGTTTTTTTGTTGGTGTGCCTCTTCTCCATGACCTTAAGGTAATCGGGAGCGGCACCGGTTTCTTTCCCCTATGAAATTTTATCAAGTAAAATAATAATAAAAAACAAAATTAGTAATTAAAAATTGAAATTATACTTACCATTTCCATCGCCTCGCGTTCGACGGTCTTTGCGCCCCCGTTGTGAATGTAGATCCCCTTCCCTCCTCGTTCGCTCTTCTGGTTCTTCGAGTTTTTTACGGAGACCTTCTTCGTCGAAGGCTTACTCCAGTACTCGCAAAAGCCATTCCAGACGTCGTCCTCAAGGTCCTTTGGCTTGTCTTTGTTATGCACCCACTTCTGCTTGCACAAGTAGATGTGGTTCGAGTACTGAAGCGCGGCATACCGATCGATAGTGGTAATAACTTTCGTCGTATGCGTATGGTGCTACGTGAACTCTTGCTACATTAAAAAAAAACATAATGTTACTTTTCAAATTAAAATTGATAAAATGAACTAAAAAAAGCTGAAAAATAAAATAATTACTTACCGCGAAAGTCTGGTGCCACAAGTCATTCTCGTCGGTAGGCATGTCCGAGTACTTCTCGTACGGTTTGTCCTAAATGTTGTGGAGCATCCGCAATATCGCCTTTGTGATCTCATGCGACAACTTAAACCTGGAAACATAAAAAAAAGAAATAAGTATGTATCCGTCCGGGAATCTAACACTATCGGAAATCCAGTTTAAAAACTCGGCCTTTGAAGGTTCATCCAACCGAAAAGCCGTGACCGGAGGCTTCCCGTTTGCTGTCACATGTAGTGCTTTACGAGAACAAATGTCTGGCAAGTCCAATATAGACTTCAGATTGTCCTTCATCTTCCTTTGGACATTGAGAACGGTGTTCATAATGTTGTCGAAAATATTATTCTCAATGTGCATGACATCTAGATTATGCATCAAAAGATGATATTTCCAATATGGCAAATCCCAGAAAATACTCCTCTTGTGCCAATTATGTACGTTGCCACAACCATCAACAAGATGATGCCCGTTACCACCACAATCAACGGTCCTCTCTACACCAAAATCTCTGAATTGAGTCAACAAATACTGTCCATCTAACTCAAGAGGTGGACCATCAAATACTCGACGATTCTTCCTAAACAATGTGGTTCTTCGGCGATAAGGATGATTGCTTGGTAGAAATTGCCTATGACAATCAAACGAAGACGTTTTTCGTACATGTTTCAATTGAAACGCATCTATGTTATCTTGACAGTACCGGCACGATAACCTTCCGTACGTTGTCGCCTCAACACCTTGCTCCCATAACATTTGCAGCTCATAAATCAATTACTGAAAAATCAAATCAAGTGATCTCTTCGGATGCTCTGTTCCAGGACCGAGAATGCTAAGGAACAAGAACTCTCGTCTCATGCACAAAGATTGCGGAAAATTGTAAGGTGTTACAATTACTGGCCACGAAGAATATTATTTGCCATGCTTAAATTGTAAGGTGTTAAATTGTAAGGTGTTACAATTGTAAGGTGTAGGGTTAAACCCATCGGTACATAATCCAAGGTATACATTCCTCGCTTCATATGCAAAACTGGGATACATTGACTGAAAATGTTTCCATGCTCCTGCATATGAGGGATGAGCAATTTCTCCATCTGTTGTATGTTCTGTATACCATCTCATTGCTCACGCTGTGCGCTCTGATTGATATAACCTCTTCAATCTCTCTATTAATGGCAAATACCACATCCGTTTAAATGGGACTGACACTCTTCCACCTATTTCCTTATACCGAGATTTGCAACAAAAACGGCATGTCGAACGGTCTGCGTCCTCTCTCAAGTATAGCATACAGTTGTCGATGCATATATCTATCATCTGATACGGCAATCCTAGATCACAACAAATTTATGTATCTCATAGTATGATGCCGGTGCAAAATTATCTTCTGGCAAAATGTCTTTCACAAAATCAGCGATTGCATCCACACACTCCTCACTCAAATTGAAATCCCTCTTTATACCCATCATCCTAGTTGCAGCTGATAAAGGGGAATGTCCACCTCTACACCCATCATATAACGGATTTTTAACAGCGTCTAACATATCAAAGAATCTCCGAGCTTCTAAGTTAGGTTCTTCTCCTCTATCTCCATACTCAGCAACCGATGGTATACTTTCACGAAATGCATCGTTCACCATCTGAACATGACCTACAGTTTTTACTTCCATTGCGTTTAGCAGCGTCTAACATATCAAAGAATCTCCGAGCTTCTAAGTTAGGTTCTTCTCCTCTATCTCCATACTCAGCAACCGATGGTATACTTTCACGAAATGCATCGTTCACCATCTGAACATGACCTACAGTTTCTACTTCCATTACAGGTTCTTCTAAGCTAGAGCTATCCCCAATGTATTGTTCACTAGTACTAGCATAATCCACCATTGTATCATTTTCTCCATGATAATACCAAATTTTGTAACCCGGCACAAACCCGGACCTAACTCCGTCGGTAATTTCCGACGACAATCTGACAATATTCAAACGGCTATGTAACGGCTATATTATTTCAAATGTCTACAACATCCATCTAAAACCCGTCGGAAATATACCGACGGACATATGTCGTCGGAAAACCGTCAGAAATGTCCGACGGATTACCGACATCTACTTTTTTCCGACTGAATTCCGACGGATGTTATTTTCGTCCAATCCCGGTCGGAAATTACCGACGGACGAAAGCACCCTGTTTTCTTGTAGTGGATGTAGTACAAAGAGATGTAGTATTGGTGACATAGTTCTTTAGAAGGACATATTTTTGATATTGTCTATGACCACGTCCAAGCAACTTTTGTAAAACCGAAGAATTAGCTTCAACCAATTGCTCAACTGGTTTATCGGTGACAGTAGTAGGAGATGCAAGCTGAGGAGAATCAACTGCATAGTATCAGATTGTGATACTTCAGGCGTTGTATCCAAAAGAGTAGGATGCAGTGACGAGTCAGCAAGAGGAGTTGCAATTGATGGCTCAAGAACGCCAACATCCATGGCAGTAGATGTAGTAATAATTACATGTATCACACGTAGAAATTAATCATCAACTTGAATATCGGACTGAAGCTCAGGTGGAGACACGTGCTCGTAGTCGGGAATGCCAATAATTTTGTCCTCAAAGAAAATAATATTTCATTCAATATCGTAGAGTTTGCACCTTTTCCCCATCAGGATAACTTACAAAATTAAAAAACACTTGCGACTACGATCTCCAAGTTTATCTTTATCTCTTAGCACGTCGATGTGCATACCATAGGCATCTAAATACGCGAAGATAACCGTATGAAGGTGGAGATCCCTGAAGCACTTCGTATGGAGACTTGCCATTCAAAATGTGAGCAGCTCTAAGAATGTTTTCTCCCGCAGAAAATTACCAATATGCGAGCTAGAAGAGGATATGCACGAGCAACATTCAATATATGCTTGTGTATTCTTTCAACACGACCATTCTGTTGTGGTGTATTGATATTCTCATATATTGCTTGTTTTAGCATGCATTCTACTTAGCGTTTTGAGTCACATGCATGCATAATCATTGTTTTCCTTAGTGTTTTGGTCTAAATTAGAATCTAGCTAGGTTTCATTAAGTTTTAGTAGGTCTTGCATCATTTGGAGTGTTTTATAGGTGCTTGGAGTCATTTTGGAGAAGTTTGGAGTTATGGAGCATAAGAGAAGGAAGGGGTCATCCGAACAGTCCAAAAGAACCTGCCGAACGAAGGCTCTCTGATCTGATTTAGCTTCGGAGGTGTTCATGAACGTTGTAGAGGGATGAGTTATCTTTCTACCGGAATTTGAATCAAGTCATTCAGACCAGTGGTTTGGAAGATATGGCCTTTTTACTGAAGCCATGCCCGACTAGCCGCGAAGATGTCGAACAATACCGACCAGCATTGGGTCGGTACCATGGGTCGGTATTGCTCCAGGGACTTATACCGATCAGAAGCCCTTCTAAACACCGACCCAGATCAGCTCGGCATGAAGGATCAGGAAGATTTGTACCGACCCATTCTGGGTCGGCACAAACCAAGCGGCACAAACACGGCAGTGCAGACCAACCCATTTGTATCGGCAGACCGAAGTGGATCCAGTCCGATTTAGCCTCGACGGTCTTCATGGAAGTTGTCGGGGAGTGAGTTAGCTTGCCAGAGCAGTTGGAATGAGGGCATTTGGATAAGCGGTTCAAGAGATATCGTGAGTTTACCGAAGGTGTATCCGTCTGGCCGCGAGACCAACGCCGACCAGCATTGGATCGACACAAGAAAGATTAGTACCGACCTGTTCTGGACCGGTACTAACTGATCGGTACAAAGGCAAAGATTAGTACCGACCTGTCCTAGCTCGGTACACTTGGTCGGTACTAATCCACTCCCAAATCCATCCCCATGAAGCCAGTCGAAGTGTCTTAAAGATCCGGCAGAACGAAGAGGTTACAGTCAGATTCAGCGTCAATGATCTTCATGAAAGATGTAGATGATTGAGTCATCTGACTTCTGAAGGTGGTTTCATGTCATTCTGATCCGTGGTTAGAAAGATACATCATATTTATCAGAGACATGTCTGTCTGGCGTCCAAACGAGTGCTGCTCCCAATACGACTTCTGGAAGATCAACCCAGACGAAGGGTTTCCAATCCGATTCAGCTTCTACGTTCTTCATGAAAGTCGTAGATATATGAGTTAGCTGTCGCCTGCAGGTGGTTTCAGGTCATTTGGATAAGCGGTTCAAGAGATATGGCGATTTTACCAAGTGTATGTAGACCAGTACCGACCGACTCCCGTGCGGCACACTCCGACCGGTATGACACCAGGGACTTGTGCCGATCCACTGTACCGACCCAGGACTGGTCGGTACAGACCACCAGAACCAGCAAAAACCCAGATTTGACCGGGTCAATACCCGGTTTGTTCCGGGTTGACCCGGTTCACCCCTTTTTCTATAAATACTCTTGAAACCTATTTTTCATGCTAAGCTTTCTTCTTTCTAGAGTTGGGTTTTATCCCAAACTCTTCTTATGATTTTGGAGGGATTTTGATTGTTCTTCATACAAATGCCACTCTAGAGAAGATTTCTTCAACTCTATCTTTTATTTATGCAATTTATTTATCTTTATTTCTTTTTCTCTTTTGTTCTTCATGTTTAGACTTTAGGGTTTTTTGTTGGATTATGGATGGCTTGATTTTGATGATTTGATGATTGATTTGTGTTGCTTATATTCTTAATCATTGCTTTCCTTTCTTTCTAAGTGATCTTAATGCTAGATTGGGCTTGAGAGAGTCAATCTAGATCTTTGGGAATTTCACACCCACAAGGTGTTTGATGAAATTCCCCAAAGAACTTAGAAAGAGATAAACATTCTTAACCTATGAGAGTAGTTGCTTAAGGTGTTTATTGGTTGATTTGAATATTGATCTTAATGCTTGCTAATCATTTCATCACAAATGAGAGTTTGATCTTGATTTAGTGATTAGCAAAGTGATTAGTGCCTTGAGAGAGGATTAGTCATAATTAGTGATCTTAACCTAAGGAATAGCATTGATTGTGTGTATTAGCATCGTTAGTCAATTGTCTTGATGATTAGATGATGACGATTTAGGTTACATCTTGTTAGATCCTTCACTTAGGTTGATCTTAAAGCTAGTTTTGGATTGAGAGATCAAAACTAGAGCTTAGGCGTTTCACGCCCGAGAGGTGTTCGATGAAATGCTTGAACCAAACCTTTTGTGAGCCTTTCATGCCTAGCCAATGAGAGTTGATGTCTAGGGTGATTAGTGAACTAAGTGGAATTGGAGATTAAAGCTTGTTAATCATCTTATCACAAACGAGAGTTTGTTCTTGATTTGGTGATTAACAAAGTGATTAGTGCCACGAGAGTGGATTAGTCATAATTGTGAATTCCATGTTCTAGGATAGTGTTTAATTCAATCTAAATCATCATTGTTTGTTCATTAATCATCTTCGTGATAGTTAATTCATTTTCCAACACTTCTAGCCTTTGTTTTCTTTCTTGCATTTTACTTTCTTAATCTAAAAACATAAAAACCCAAAAACATTTGCTCTAGCTTAGGAAGGTTCATGTATTCTTAGTGCATTGATCTTAACCCATATGGATTGACACCTCTTATGCTACAATGACAAGCATAGAGGAATTGATATGAACATAACACAAAAAAACCTTTATCATGTATCGACATACGATGTTTGATTTTTAATGCCATGTTGCCGAACAAAATTGAGAGCAAGCCATAAATTCCGTTCCATTGTTTCTATGGACTACTTTAACAGGTTTCTCGAATTGATGATCACTCATTGCACATAAATTTGGAGTAAAGATGAAACCTCTGAGTTTTAAATAATCAAATAAGTCCAAATTGCCCTTGAAAAATCATCAAAATGGTAAAAAAATAGGCATCACCAAATGAAGAAAGTTCCCACGTGTTTGTTTGGCGCGAAAAAAATATCAACACTTTGTATGAATAATTGGTAAAGAAGACAACACTTTGTATGAATAATTTCCAAGTCTTTGATGCCAAAGAACTGAATGAAAGGGCTTCTCTTTTGTAGTTGGATGAGCTCTTGCAACTATGACACATGTAAAGTAGTAAACCCCCCCCCCCCCCCTCTATTCACAACTTTAATTAGGGTCTTCGTAAAATGATCCTACAAAACACACAACGTAATATCGATATGCATCATGCTTTAGTAGTTTGGAAACATAAATCAATGTGCAATTGAAATCGGAAACGTAAAGAATAACTCGGAGATAGTAATCAAAAATCAAAGGTAAAGTTCCCATTTTAGTACCACGGGAAGCAGACGGAACAATGTCACTTTGTTCTCTTAATAGAGACAAATCACTCGTCATATGGTGTGATGCCTTTATGTGTATAATAACATTAGTAATTTTATTAATCGATTAGTTGTAGTTGTCATCGGAGTTTGCTAGCTCTGGAAGAGGCTGATAAGAGTGGCGACCTGATTAGACATCGCTGGCGTAGTTGAGTTCCCGACAATATTGTATGGCATAGTACGAGACACATTAGCTTGTATGTGACCCCGATTTCCATTGCTACTGGTACTACCATTTTGAGATGGGGTTGAAAATTTTCCAAAGCCTCGTGATCCTTGGGGGTTGTTGTTGTTCAAGGTACCAATCTAGGTATCTGTGAAGAAGAAAATATTCAAAAGGTTCTTGTCCCTTGTGATTGCAGTGAGTACAAAACTGCAAAGGATCATGATTATGAGGGTTAGATACGCTAGGAACAATTGGAGCACATATTTTTGAGGACATTGTTTTAACAGAGAACCCGACATCATCGTTCTTGACCTATTTTGATTGCATCGTGAGGAGATATTGTTCTTCAAGAACAACATGAGAGTAAACAGGATTCAAATATGGAAGAGGCTCTTCATTAATTAACTATGAATGAATGGAGATGAATCGAGCCTCATCTAGGCTAAAGAGAAACCTATGAATGCGAGCGTCTTCTTTCTCCTTTTCAATATCAGTAGATGTGTCCCTGGTAGTGTCGGATTCGTCTCCGAAACTCTGGGTTTTAAATTTATAAACCTAAAGGTTCTGTAAGTGCACAGGCGTGCGTTGTAGTACTTTAGGTATCGATCTACAGGGAGAGAGAGCTTAACTGCGAGACCTTAGACAGAGAATAGCAAGGAAGTCTAAGACGAGAATAAGTTTTTATAAGGGTTTTTGTCACGAAAATCTAAAGAAAATAAAACGGAAAATTGCTTGTAAAGAAAAGATGAAAATTGATGGCTTGAAAATAAAACGGGAAAAACGATTTGTAAACTATGATAAAACGGTGTTGGGTCAACATGGATATCTTAGGGTATGCTCCATTCAATCACGGCCCCTAAGCTTTTAGTAACTGTTTCTAGATTTCAACTCCACGAACTGAACATAATAAACGGCGTAGCCTACTTTTGTACATCCTACGCACCAACAACCTATACCCTCGACCAGTAGCTTTCGTCTCTGGCCGTGCAGAAGATCGTACTTTTTGCGCTAGTTCTTCTTAGTTCACGGCACTCCGTAAGTATACTTTCGAAATCTTATGACGCGCACTCTCTTATAGTAAACGATTCGGGTGTTTTTAGATCAAGCACTTTTGGTGGTACTTAACACCTATGAATCACCTCTAGTTCATGACGCTAGATTTAGCATTAACAACGATTTATTAAAAAGAGCTCTAGAAATCGGCTAGGGTTTTACCATGTGAAATCCTTATCGAACATAGAATTCCCCTTTGATAATCCCTTTAAACCCAACAATAAAACTACTTGGACATAGATGAAATGAAAATCATGATTAAATAAATTGCAGGAGATTGATAAAGGAGCCTCACGATTTTAAGAACTAAGTCCGGTGAGAACCTCTTCACCAATCTCGAAAAGTAAAGAACAAGAGTTTAAGAGTAAAAGCAAGAACAAAACTAAACTACAAAATGGTGTAAAAGCAAGCACACGAAATTAGGTCTTCTAAGAGGCATATTTATAGGTCTTCTCTTCTGCTTTCGTCGGTCTTTATGGTTTTAAGTGACGGGAATTGAACGGGCCTTGCAATTTGGGCTTACGGGACAAAACTGCTTCCACCGCGGGTCCAACTGCTCTGGCAGCAGCGAACCTTCATTTGACCGCGGGTAGAAGCTTCATAGCCGCGGCGGATTGCCTCTTGGCCACGGCTGGAGAGCTTCTGGGAGTGGCATGATGGGACGTCTTAATCTTCATGTATCTTTTGGTTGAACCGTTGGATCGTCCTCAAATATGTTGGAATGGAAAGGTAGTTGGTCCTTCTTGAATATCTCCAAAATTGGGTTGGATGAGATGGTGAGAAGAACCTTTTTGGCAATTGAACTTCTGACGGTTTGACTCTGAGCCGAAAATCTGGTTTTTCTCTTATTTGCAATGCTTTCGCCTAAGTAACCTGAAAAGAGTCTTAAAACTACAAATATGCGAAAACCATAATAAAAACATAGAAAAGCGAATGAAATACTTATTAAAGTGTTCTTAAATAGATAGTAAAACTGGTAAAAATACGGTGTTATCACACCCCCAGACCTAACCTTGTTTGTCCTCAACCAAGACAAAACTTAAGCTTGGAAATGATCAAACAAAAATCATAGGGAACTAGAAATCTCGGAGACCGTCCTTCTAAACCATAACCATCGAACTACATCAAACGCAACCTAGCCTAGAAAATTCTCACCAGAAGTTTCCGTAACACTAGTCCACGGTATCCGTCATACGAAATATAAATATTCAAAATCCAAAAATCAGGTCAACTAGCTCTCTAAATTCATTAAGTGCAAACGTGAACTTCTCATCAAAAGGATCAAACCAAGCCAATCGAGACTAGGTATTAAATGCATTTAGAGGTGAGGTTAAAAGTGTTTCGGGTTACTGTAATTTCACTGGAGGGTGCGAGATATTATGCAAAACAGCAAGAGAGGAAGGACATATTGATAACCACAGCTTCCAGTCACTTCTTCTTGCGTAAAAATGTTGCACTTCCTCCTTTCTCCAAAAACAGAAGTTTTCTGTCATTCCCCCAGACATAGAATTTTCCGTGGGCACGGAATGACGAACTTCTCATAAACGAACCATGGATGCCTCATAAGTATTTCGACCAACCTAGACTCTTTTTAGGCTCTTGTTTCCCATTCCTTTCGGTTATTTTCGATTTTTTTATTATTATTATTTTTTTGAGAAAGGGGGAAACGCCTTTTTGGAGATAGAGTCTTAGGGGCACGAAATTTACCATGTTTATGAGTTTTCCAAGGCAGAACCAAGCTCTCGTCTTTGTTAACTGAAAATTGCGTATTGTCTTCGTCTTTAGTTACTGAAAATTGTGTCGTTCCTCCCTCTCCGGTGTTTTTGCACATATATGCACATAAGACACAAAGAGAGTTGCATGAGATTTGAACAATGGTTATTGGGTGGGGTACCAACTAAAGATGAGCTGGCCATTCAAGTACGACAAAGAGTGGTAAAAGGTTAAATAACGTCATGAATGTATGATTCGTTATCTTTGCCTAAACATTGGAAGAGAAAATTAAGTCAAAATTAAAGTCCAAGTATAATAGAGCTAGTGTATTTCATCCTAAAGAATCTCTATGGTCTAAACTCCTCTAGGGATTTCACATTAACAGAAACTCTAGCTACCGCCTAGTCTATAACCAAATTACGAAAGAGCATGTTACTAGGAAATAGCGTAGACGCACATTGGTCGGTTATCGTCATGGATTTCTTTATCATTCCCTCAAAACGTAATCCTACTTTATTGAAAAACTTGAAATTTTTTGAAGAAAAGCGCGAAAAATGCAAAATGCAAAGACTCATGAAAGAAAAGGTGATTAGTAAGGGAAGGAATCCTCCCCCAGACTTACATCACACTGTCCCCAGTGTGAAATAAATCGAGTAAGGACGAATAAATAGATGGATGTAATAATTGAAAAAGTTTCGGGAAAAAGAAAACTTACCTGGATGCGGCTGGGGAATAGATTTGGGAATGGAATGGTGGTGATTGGGGAATGGTAGATGGTGATATGGTGATGGGTAATGGGTGTGGAGGTGATTGGGAATGGTTTGAGATCGATTTGAGTCGATCGGGGTCGACAGGGGAGTGGCCGCGGGTCGAAAGGCTCCGACCACAGCCAAATGGGGATCTGCCGCGGGTCAGTGGGACGCACCCGCGGTCGATGGCTGCTTCGCCGCGGGTTAGTGGGACGCACCCGCGGTCGATGGCTTTTGTGGTCAAGTCCTTCTTCACGGTTCGTGCTGGACCGAGCAACTTCGAATCGTGATTTCTTCTTTTTGTCTTTTCGGTTTTTTTTATTTTTTGGGTTTTTTGATTTTTTAGAAAGCTGAAAACTAAGAAAATAAAACATTAATATAAAAAGAAAGAAAAGCGAAAAAGAAAAACGTACCGAAAAATGGGTTGCCTCCCATTGAGTGCTTTTGTTTAAAGTCGTTTAGCTCGACGGTTGTAGCTAGATGAGCTTAGTCGTAGAAGGACAGTGTCTTATAACAAGTCTTCTTTGATCTCCTTTGGGTTTCCTCGTCATGTGAATAATCGCTACATAGTGAGTCGGGATCGGGGTTTCTCAAATTGGGATATACGTCCTTCTTGAACTTGGGCGGGACAGCATTGTAGAACACATCTTTGTTGGCGTTGACAAAGGAAACACGTCGATTGGGCCAATCCATGATGGCTCCAACAGTTGACAAGAAAGGCCATCATAGGATTATCGGTGTTGCATCGCCCTTCGTTGTTTGGACAATGTAGAAATTGACAGGAGCTATGAAATCTCCAATCCTTACGGGCATGTCTCGGGAAATTCCTTTTGGTGTAGTATAAGTCTCATCGGCCATGCTGAGTTTCGTCTTAGTTGGATGAACGTGTTTGATACCGAGAAGTTTGGCGGTAGATTTTGACATGATGCTTAGGCAAGCTCCGGAGTCACAAAGAACGTCTTTAAACTCTACTCCACGGATGGTGCAAGCGATGAGAAACTGACATTGTTCTTCAATCTTATGGAGAGTCCGAACGGGTCTTCCATTCTTAGCATTGTCATAGAGATCTTCTATTTCCGTGATGGACACTTTGCTTTCACAAAAGAAATGACCAATCATGTGGTCCATGCAAGCTCTAGCAAAAGTGGTACCTCGAGGTAGATCACGAACCACGTTGTTGAATTCCTCTAACTTCTCCCAACTTATCTTGTTCGGGTACCTCTTGTGTTTCTCGGGATGAAATATGCGAATAGCGTAAGACGTACCATACGGTGTAGTCGAACGTCTTGCTCTCATGAAATAGGTATGAATGTCTTCCTTTTTCTTTTTGATGTAGCGGAAGAAAGCGTATAGAGGTCCTCTTTCCCAAACTTCTTCGAAAGAGACGTACATCGGGATCGATTTCACAAATTTGTTGAATTCGATCAATCTCTCTCGGTATTGATGTTTTGTGTCTTTGGCTCCTCTGGTATTGGACTTGATGGAGGTGTTGGTTCAAAGGCAGAGCCATACATCGAACGGAAGTCAGATTCACGAAAGAATAACCTTGGGTCTTCTTCTTCGGAGTATTGTTCTTCGATTTCCTCGGGTGGTTGAGTAGATAGAACCATGTTGCAATGTGCAATAGAGTCTGGTTCTAGGTTGGTTATAGGGTCTGTTGAGGCTTGAGAATCAATGAAGAAGGCAGATTGCTCGAAGGAGGGTGAATGTGACTCAAAAGATCCAAGGAGAGACGAGCAGGAGCTGGCCGCGGGTCGTGGAGACGGAGGCCTGGTGGAATGCAGGTCGGCTGAGGGTCGAAGGGGCGCACCCGCAGCGAAAGGAGGTTCGGCTGCGGGTCGAGGGGCTTCGACCGCGGTGAGCGGAGTCTGTGGGGACTTGTTAAGTCCGTCGGAAATCCCTCAGAAATTTCCGACGGATTTCCGACGGAATTTAGAATCCCCGGCTAAAACGTACATTCCCCCGGCTAAAACTAATACCCCGTCTAAAACTAAATCCATCGGAAATTTCCGACGGATTCAGTTTTAGCCGGGGGAATGTGAGTACGGATCGAGTTTTAGCCGGGGGATTCATTTTTAGCTGGGGATTCTGATGTTTTACACTTAGCATTTTTCGAGTGTAAAACAATAAAATATCAAGGTCCGTCAGAAATCCCTTGGAAATTTCCAACGGTTTAGGGTAATAATCCTCAAATATGCCGGATTTTGAACATGTTTGGTCTTGATAAATGTAGAAGTAACAAATTAAAACTACTTTATGTGAAATGTTTTTAAGAATCAAACATTTTGAACTTTTTAATTAAAACCCTAATCAAACACATAAGTGTTCTTAGATGTTCTATGTGTTTTTATGAAAGGTTGAACTCGTTGTTAGATCGATTGTTACAAAATCCTGAATAACGTGTTTTGTTTGCTTTTAAAAGGTTTTTCTTATTACTAAGTAATAGTAATTGCTAATTAAACACTAAATTTTTATGAAATCATCAAAATCTAAACAATATACCTTAAACCGTCGGAAATTCCTCGGAAATTTCCGAGGGATTTCCGACGGATACAAATATTTTTCAAGATAAGACTGTGTTGACTGGCCAATGACAGTATGCAATTTCAAGGTCCGTCGGAAATTCCTCGGAAATCTTGAAATCTACCCGCGAATTTAAACCGCCAAACAAAAGTTGATCGAAAATTAAGGCGGTTAATTAATTCGTTTTCCGACGGTTTCCCGAGGGAAAGCATCCATCGGAAACGTGTGTACTTAATTTGCGATTCGTCTTCTTTTCTCTTCTCTGATTCTTCTTCTCTCTTCTTTTTCCCTCTTTCTCTCTGATTTCTCTTCTTCTTCTTCTTCTCCTCGCCGCTCATCCTCACTGCCGGAGGTCGTCCTCGCCGCTCGTCCTAGCCGCCGTTCACTGCGCCGCCGATCTCTCTTCTCTGATTATGTAAGCTTCTTATAAGTTTTTTGATTTTTTTTTTTAGTTGTTAGATAGTCATTAGAATTAAGTTTTTAGATAGTTGGAATTAGAATGAGGTTGTTAGATAGTTGGAATTTGTGATAGATTTTGTTGAATTTTTGATGACTTTGTGATAGATTTTGTAGAATTTTATTATATGTATCTTGTAAAAACATTTTATAAATATATTTTTTATAAATCTATTTTGAAAAACGTTTTTACAAATATAATTTTAAAAAACGTTATTATAAATAAATTTATAAAAAACGTTATTAAAAAATCTATTTTGTAAAACATTTTTTATATATTTATTTATTAAAAATGTTTTTAATAAATGTATTTTAAAAAACGTTTTTTATAAATGTATATTTTTTTTTAAATTATTTATTTTTTAGAAAAATATTTATGATTATTTAGATGTTTTTGTAAATGATTCGGTTTTTCTGTTTTATTTTTGTAGGTCTTACGATCAATACCGTTCTGGCGGTTCGAGGCAATTGGGGCGGAGGAGCACTTCCGCAACTCCGAGCCCGAGTACTCTTCCACCTTATGTGCCTCATGCGCCTGCTATTCTTGATAGTGAGAGTGTAGCTCCTCCTCCGTTCATGACCGTTGACGAGATAGTCCAACAGCCGGGACGAGAATTACTCACAGTTTTCGATCCGGAACTCCGCATTCCGAGATCTACTTGGTAATATTTTTTTTTCTATCTAAATAATAATTTTATTTGTTTAATAACCGATTCTTAATTATTATTTTTTTAGGTTTGGAATATCCGAGAATGGCATTAGCAAGTCGGTTTTGAAGATGTTGCACTCCATCCTCGACAAACCGCATCGGAATTTTCGAATATTCCCTCAAACGAAAAAAAAATTTGGTTTTGAACGTTTGCGGTAAGTTATAATTTATTAAATTTTTGTTATATATTTTGAGATTTTTTAACATCTTTAATTCTATTTATTTTGTAGCAAAAATTTAATTGGAGGTCTACCATTACGAAAACGGTGGAGACGGCATTTTTCAGGGAGGCGGCCACGCAATTCTCCCGCAACATGTACGTGTGGAAGCGAGTTTGGAGAAAGGGGGGAGATAAGCGAAAAGACTTGAATGCGGAGGTGTGGAAGGACTACATCCCGTACTGGGAAGAGCCCGAGACAGAAGCTCTCTCTCAGACTAACTCCAAGAACCGAAAGAGTCCCCGAGAAAGGAAGGGACCCGCTGTCCACAACAACGGGGCGAAGAGTTTCAAAAAAACCGAAATCGAAATGGTAAGTATTTTGGTGTTTTTAGTTATTTTCAAATATCGTTTTTAACATAATTATTAGTAACTAACGGTTTTAGTTATTTTTTAGATGGAGGAAGACGGCGAAGCTCCGGATCACCTGAAAGTGATGGTGAGGACGAACACCAACAAGAAGACCGGCCAAATTCAAGACAAGATCCTGTCGTCAGGGAGATCGTCGAAAAGGTGACGAAGGCGCAAGAAGAGATCATGACCCAGAGATCGCAGGACTACATCACCGATTCCAACGACCTCACTCGGGTCGAGATCAACGACCTAGTGCTCGAGGTAAGTAATAATTATAGATTATCATTTCAATTTAGATAATTATTTGTTAATAAGATCTAATATTTTTGTATTGTTTTTGTTGGAGGTACCCGTTAAAAAAGGTCGTCGGCCAGGGTTGGGTAAGATTGCGACCCAACCCGCATCTTCTTCGGCCGGTTTCCCGATGGATGAAGACATTATCCGGCAAAACGAAGAGCTCAAGGAGAAGGTAACGGCTTTGGAGGACGAGCTCTCGACTCAAAAAACGAAGAGCGGGAAATTGGCGTATTACTTTAAAACAAAGTTCTCGGATTTCCGCCTGGTTTATTTTGATTTAGTTTTTTTTTGTAATTTTCCAACAAATTCTAAAACCATTAATAATTATTTAATTTTATAAGATTTTTAAGTATTAATTAATTTTCCATTTTCGTTTTTTTGTAAATTATTTAATAAAATAAATTAAATAATTTAATATGATTATTAATTATTTTTTGCCAAAAATTCGATTTTTCCCTCGGAAATCCGTTGGAAATTTCCGAGAGATTTCTGACGGATTTGGGGGATCGACCAAACAACAAGCTCGGTCGATCCCATCTTTTTGGATCGATCGATCCTTAATCCTTCGGAAAACCGTAGGAAATTCCCGAGAGATTTCCGACGGATTTGGGGGATCGACCAAACAACAAGCTCAATCGATCCCAACGTTTTGGATCGATCGATCTTAAACCCCTCGGAAAACCGTCGGTTATTTGGCCATCGGGAATCCCTCGGAATTATCCCGGACGGACTGGTCCTCAGGAATACCTTGGAATTATCTCGGACGGACTGGTCCTCGGAAATTCGTCTGGTAATTTAGCCCTCGGGAATACGTCCAAAAATTCCGAGGGATTTCTGACGGATTTCTATTTCCGAGGAGATAGTACCGACGGCTCAAATCCGTCAGAAATCCATTTGGAATGGCTGTTTCCTACAGGATACTGACGGATTTGGCCGTCCGGAATGGGTGTTTCTCTTGTAGTGGGCGTTCTAAGGTGCCATAAGCGTTGAACTTCGGTTTGTAAACCCATTTACTAACTATGGCTTTCTTGCCGGGAGGTAAATCGGTAATATCCCATGTATAATTAGCCTCAAGCGCGACAATCTCTGTCTGCCTAGCTTCACACCATTCTTTGATCTTAACGGCGTCGTGAAAGTGTATCGGTTCTGTGCTATCAAGAACAGCATCCATAAAAGCGATATGGTTTGCTGAGAAACGATAATCAGAGAGATACTTAGTGATGGGATAGAGAACTTTACCGGAAACCGTTGACGAAGAATTTGAGTCGGAGAAACAAGGTGGAAGAGCATTTTAGAAGTGACGCAGTGTTTAAGGAGTACCGAGGGTCGTTTTGGACGATGAGTCATGTAATTCAGGTAATCCCAGAGATATTGGCTCATTAATCAAATCAAGTACTTCAAGCGGAAGTGATTCATCGTTCGTATCAGGAGTAGTTGGTGGCGTAATCTCAGTAACGACTAGCTCAGTAGGAGCTTCAACCAATGGCATAGGTGAGGAGGTTACGACCATTGGTAAGACCCAATCATCATCGATGAAGTCAGCAATTAGATGCAGAAGCGTAGTTAGTTGATGACCCGAGTTATGAAAGGGGAACACATCTTCATGAAAGTGAACATCACGCGAAACAAAAAAATTGTTCTTTTTCTAGATCAGAAAGGCGCACCTTTTTCCTGTGGGGATATCCAATGAGCAAACATTTGCGACTGCGAAAACGCCACATTTCTCTTTGTCACGGGCGCGATGATGAGCGTAGCATAGGCACCCAAATGTTCATAATATGGACGACGGCCAAAGAGTAGTTCATACGGAGTTTTCCTTTTCAAAACTGACGAAGGCGTGCGATCAATCAATTGTGTTGCTGTAAGAATGCTTTCTCCCCAAAATTTGATAGGTAGATGGCTTTGAAAAAGGCAGGCTCGAGAGACATTGAGGATGTGGCGATGTTTAAGTTCAACTCGTCCATTTTGTTGAGGAGTATCAACACATGAAGTCTGATGCAAAATTATGTGCTCTTGAAAGGATGAAGTAAGACACATAATAAGTCGTTGTCGCTACGAAAAACTTTGACTTGTTTTCCGAACTGCCTTTCAGACATCGCGCAAAAATTACGGATCAGGGTAGAGACTTCGGATTTTGCAGTCATAAGATATGTCCAAACGGAGCGAGAGTAATCACAACATTCACAACAAACACAAAGCAAAAAAAAATTACACAATGTCTTATTTTCGATTGTGGATGGACAAACCTCCGCGTGATCTAGCGACAAGGGAATTAACAGATGAGTTCGCACAAGGTGTGGATGAGTTCATGAAATTTGCGCCAAACAATAGCATGACATCGGAATACGGTAATATGTATTGTCCTTGTACTAAATGTCTGAATCATAGATTAGTCTATGTTAGGGAAGTAAGGAAGCATTTATATAGGACTGGATTTATATATGGTTACAAGATTTGGTATACCCACGGAGAAACTGATTCAATGGTACAATGTTATGGTAATTATGGTAGCACATTGGATAGGTTTGGTAGTACTTCGGGTACTAGGTTAGAGGAACCAACCCTGAAAGTATATGTAAACGCAAATTACACTCAGTGGTGAATGATGCGTTTCGTGAAAACATATCATCATATCATGTTGAGGATGGTAACATGATAGAAGAACCAAATTTAGAAGCGCATAAGTTTTATGATATGTTAGGTGCGTCTAAACAGCCATTATACAAAGGATGTAGAGATGGAATATCGCCTCTATCAACTGCCAGGAGGTTGATGACTATAAAGACGGATTTTAACTTGGCGGAGGATTGTGTTGATGCGATAGCTGATTTTGTGAGAGATATCTTACCTGAAGATAATATTTTACCGGCTTCATACTACGAGATTCAGAAGCTTGTAGTTGGTCTTGGATTACCATATCAGATGATAGATGTGTGCATCGACAACTGTATGATCTACTAGAGAAAGGACGAAAAGCAGTTGAAGTGTCGCTTTTGTCACAAACCTTGGTATCAGGATACAGGTGGCAGAGTAGCTGTTCCACATAAACGGATGTGGTATTTGCCCCTAGCTGATAAGTTGAAGAGGTTATATCAATCCGAGCGCACGGTAGGGCCTATGAGATGGCATGCAGAACATAACTCAGATGGAGAGATTGTGCATCCCTCAGATCCAGATGCATGGAAACATTTTCAAGAGGTTTATCCTAGTTTTGCGTGTGAGCCAAGGAACGTATACCTTGGGTTATCTACGGATGGATTCAACCCTTTTGGAAAGCATGGGAGGAAATATTCGTTGTGGCCAGTAATCGTCACACTTTACAACTTGCCGCCAAATTTGTGCATGAAACGAGAGTTTTTGTTCCTCACGATCCTCTTCCCCGGTCCAGAGCATCCTAAGAGATCCCTCGATATTTTCTTGCAGCCATTAATTTATGAGTTGAGAATGTTGTGGAAAAATGGTGTTGAAGCGTTCGATGTTTCCCTGCAACAGAATTTTATGATGCATGCGGTACTTATGTGGACCATAAGTGATTTCCCAGCATACGGTATGCTATCTGGATGGTCGACGCATGGAAGGTTAGCGTGTCCGTATTGTCAAGATAACACTGATGCTTTCCAATTGAAGAACGGACGTAAGACTTCTTGGTTCGATTGTCATCGACGATTTCTACCGCATGATCATCCATATCGTCGGAGCACAACATTGTTTAGAAAGAACAAAAAAGTTCTTGACCTCCTGAGTTAGATGGGAATTATATTATGACTCAGTTGAGAGATTTTGGTGCTGATAAGACAGTTTCATGCAGGGGTAGTGGGCATTATCCCGTAGACGGTTGTGGCGAGTACCACAATTGGCACAAGAAGAGTATTTTTTTTTGGATTTGCCATATTGGAAGGACCATTTGTTGCGCCATAATCTAGATGTGATGCACATTGTAAATAACTTTTTCAACAACATCATGAACACTGTTCTAAATGTGCAAGGAAAGACAAAAGATAATTTGAAAGCCAGATTGGACTTGCCAGATATTTGTTCCCGTAAGGAGTTGCATGTAATGGCGAACGGGAAATCACTGCCCCCTGCTTTCTGGTTGGATGCGATTTCAAAGGAGGAGTTCTTCGATTGGATTAAGCACGGTGTCAAATTCCCAGAAAGATACGCATCTAACCTTCGTAATTACGTTGATAGTTCACAAGGAAAGTTTTATGGGATGAAGAGTCATGATTGTCATGTTGTTATGCAGCGCCTCCTTCCATTTGCATTTGCATATCTTCTTCCTAGAAACGTCCATGGAGCTATTGTAGGTACGTATACATTTACACTATTATGTACGTATGTTACCATATTTTTATTTGTCATTATACGTTACGTAATTTTGTATAACTACTATATATGCATGGATCGCTTCTTTCTTCCAGGATCTATGCACTAGATCACTTACATCAGACGGTACCAGAAATTTGGGGGAAAACATACCGGTTCTCCTTTGCAACCTCGAGAAAATATTTCCTCCTGCCTTTTTTGATGTTATGGAACATCTTCCTCTTCACCTCCCTAGAGAAGCAGCACTTGGTTGGCCGGTTCAATACCGATGGATGTACCCTTTTGAGCGGTATATGTTCCACCTAAAGAAGAAGGTGAAAAATCTAGCTAGATTCGAGGGTTCACTACAAGAATACAGCGATTTGGCGACTGCAGAAAGAGTCGCACAATAGTCGCTAAAAGTTATAATACGACTACATAGCCTGTGTTTTGTTTCTCAAATGGTTTCAAAATAACATGTGTTACAAAGTTAAAGCTACAAAAGTAGAGTAAAGATATTTTACTGAAAATAACATTTCATTACAAATATTCAACAGGTTGATGAGTTCACAAAAGCCAAAACATAAACAAAAACAAGAAGTTCATGAGTTCGAGTTCACAAAAAAAAAAACAGGGATTAGTGACCTAAGATATGGTACTTGGATCTTGTAGAGTGGCTGATGGAAGCATTTTGGTTGTTGCTGGAGCTGAATGAGATGCCACGAAGTCTAGAAACCGCGGATCAGTTTGTCTCATGTACTTTTCCACCAAGGAGAAGTGCTCGAGCTTGTCCTTTTGCTTAGCCGCACCTCTGGAGTGGTCTGCTTCACGGGCAGCAATCTCAGCATCACACCATTCATTATAAGCAGCCTGCTCTTCAATTTTCCGTTGAGCTTCCTTCAGTTGCTCTTGCAGTGCAACAAAAGATGAAGAGTCTTCGAGTTGCTTGCGCTTGCCATTGAGAAGAGTCTCCTTCAGGCTTCTAACTCCATAAGGAGTTCCTCGTGAATCTATCTCAGTGGCCTGCGAAAAGTAAGACAAAAACATGTATGTCAAGACCATGAAAAGATCCAAGACTATATAAAAATGTGGACTCTGAAAAAATGTTACTTTACCTGAAGAAAGATTGACGTATATTCATCTGTTGTTAGCTCTCGAGCTCGCGACGCACCGTCGGAAACTTCTGAAGTCTATGTCATGAGCTCAAACAACTTCTCTTGCACCTTCTTCTCATATGTTTCAACAATTTTCTCCGCCTTCCGACCGACATACGTACCATCTGCCTTTGTATGTGTCCTTTTGAAAACCTCACCAAGACTAACCGGTCTTCCCAATTCCTCTTCTTGCAATGTTACAAAAAAAAACAAGGATTATGACAGAATACAAGCAACAACCAGGCAACAACAGAATATGACAAAACACAAGGATTATGACCAAAAAAAAGGATTATGAAAAGTTACTAACCATTTCGTATTGGATTTGTTGATACGACTTTGGCCCTGATAAATGGATGTGAGGACCGAGACCGTTACGGTCAGACATACAAGCATTGGAATAGGTGAGACTCCTTACCTTTGCTTCTTCAGTGTCCCAGTAGTCGGTCATCGTTTTCCAGATCAGAGTGTCGTAGATCCAATTAGGTCGCTCTCGACTAGTCCTCACACTGCTAACCATGTCTTTCATCCGGCGTTGACAGATCTCATCGAAATACTCTTTAACTGTCCCTGTTATCAAGGGATCCAAGGTGTGGGTTTTCTACAATACAAAGACAATAGAATGATGTTAGTGAAAACATCACAAGCAAACCTATATGTGAATGCTAAAGAACAGAAAACTGTACCGCGAACTCGAGAAAGTATCTTTCTTGTCTCTCCGGAGGCACACATGTCCAGCTATAGTAGGGAGCATCAAATTTGTTTGTAAATACTTTAGTAATTGACCTAACCAGTTTAGATCCCTTGTCGCGAGTAAACATGCAAACTCAGAAAGTCAGAAACTCAGAAAGTTAGAAAGTCAGACACATAGACATAGTACATTACAGTTTAAGACAAGACAAAGCAAACGTTTAATCAATACTCTACATTACAGTTTTGACAAGACAAGTAAAGAAAGAAAACAAACCAGAAAGTTTCTGAGTTATTCGTGACAACTCCAAGTCAATACAACCAATTCAATACAACTCCAAGTCATAAACAGTTAAAGTATATATCAGTTTCAGTTTCAGTTTCAGAATCTATGTTTTGGTTACTAACGGATCAAGTTTGTTATATTCATAAACAACCAAGTCAATACAACTCCAAGTCAATATTCATTACAACTCCAACAAATCATAAAGTTTCAGTTTCAGAATCTAAGTTTCAGATTGCATAAACAAAAACAATCGCATTAACCAAATTTAAGAAAAGGAACATACCAAGTTGAGTTCGGCGTCGGTGTGGGAGAGAGGACGGTGGTGAATCTATCCCGGTCTGGCACCATAAGCAAAGAATTCAGAGCCCGCAGTGTGTCCTCCTGGAGATCCGGCAAACTTGGTGCAGATTCGTCATGGAAGCTTTGTCCTTGAGAAGATGGATAATTGTGACAGTTCTGAAGTGGTGACGTAGGAGTGTTCTCCAGTGGAGCCGAAGCCGCAGGTAATTCTTCTCCACGGTGTTGAGGCATCGAGTCCTAGAATAGTTGTTGTGGCGGTGGAAAGCTCCGGACATATGGTGCTGACGATGACGGTTGAGCGTTCACGGGGACTTGGGTGTTGACGACTGATTCGGAAGTTGGGCCGGCGGCGTGAAGTTGTACTGCGGCGGTAGAGGGGTCGGTGTTCGCGACGAAGTATTGGACACTCCGGCTCTCTGAGAAATGTTGGGAACAAATTTTCTCTTCCGTCCTCCTTTGCTCTTCTCTGCCGGCATCGTGTGGTCTTCTTTGAGACTCGCCGGAAAGTTTGTGAGCAATATAAGAAATTGAAAGGCGAAGAAGAGATTCGCGATGGGGAATAGAAGAAGAGATTGAAAGGCGATCGAAGAAGATGAATCAAAAGGATACGAAGAAGAAGAAGATCGAAGAAGATGAATCAAAGGGGAATCGATCGAAGGCGAAGATGAATCAAAGAGAACTTAGGGTTTTCGAGTTAATCGCAGACGAAGAAGACTAAAATAGTAAAATATTTTATTTTTTTCGCAGACGAAGAAGACTTAATAATTGTTTGGTGTGATAATAACCAATGATTGATTCTAGCCTATTGGTAATACTCTTACTCTTTGATCAATCACACCACGGATCGAATCCTAGTGAAGACGGAAATGTTTTTTTTTTAATCTTTTTTGCTGACTTAATAATATTTTTGTGTGAAAAATACCAATTAATGACTCTGGCCTACTGGTAATTCTCTCACTTGATTCAATTCCCCCCCCCCCCGCCACGGTTCGAATCCTTGAGAGGACAAGTTTTTGTTTTTTTTTTACACAAAACGACAAATAATGTAAAAGACAAATTACACCGAAATTGTGACATAAGTAACATAGTTAATTAGTAGGGTTCTTCATCATCTAATTCTTCATCAGAAGACAACAAATTACACCGAAATTCATCTTTTGGTTCTGCATCTCCGACATCGTAATCGAGGTTTATTGGGTCTCCTTGTACGAAATTGTCGAGTACGAGATCTTCAATTGTTGTTATCAATACAGCATCATCATTTTCTGTTTGCAAAAGAGTCGGTTCTTTTTTTTCATATTCCCCTGAAATGTTTCCCCTTGGATTCACTTTTACAACATTGAGCCACAACTGCTTCGGTTTCTTTGTATATGGGTACGGAATATAACAAACTTGATCCGCTTGNTGGCTTCTTCTGTCAATGTGAAGGATGGGAAAAGAGCTTTACCCTCACTATCAATATGTAAGTGTGGCCGAGAACAAAATCGTTCTATATCCAATCTTGACATGATGTTGTCTTTCGATTTACCCTTCACACTCATAAGAGTATTCATGATGTTGTCAAAACAATTCTTCTCTATATGCATCACATCAAGACAATGACAGAGATTGAGGTCCAGTCAGTACGGCAGCTCCCGGAATATGCTTTCCTTGTGCCAGTTATGTTGCTTCCCATAGCCAGGCTTCTTCTTTTCGTGACCGTTTCCACCAACATCCTTTGTTTTCGATGGATTTACACCAGCCAACCGCTCGAAATAAACTTGCTCACCGGTCAAAGACGGAGGTGGATACTCTCTCGAAGCGTCTTTTCCCTTTAGGAAGTCTTTTTTATTCCTCCTCAATGGATGACCATGAGGAAGAAATCTTCGGTGACAATCAAACCAACACGTCTTCCTTCCATTAGGTAGATAAAAAGACTTTGTATCTTCCATGCAAACTTGACAAGACAATTTACGATGGGTTGTCCATCCGGATAACATGCTATACGCCGGAAAGTCGCTTATCGTCCACATTAGCACTGCTTTTAGATTAAAATTTTGATTCAAGGACACATCGTATGCATCGACGCCATTAGACCACAACTCTTTTAACTCCTCAATAAGAGGTCGGAGGAAGATATCGAGACTATGTCGCGGATGATTTGGCCCAGAATTCAGATTTGTAAGAAATAAATACTCTGTATTCATGCACATACCCGGGGGTAAATTATATGGCGTCAAGATCACATGCCATAGCAAATGATTACGAGACATTCCAAGTGGATTAAACCCATCCGTACATAATCCAAGATAAACGTTACGGGGTTCTTCGGCAAACCGGGGATTTTGATCTTGAAAATATCTCCACTCCGCCGCATCAGAAGGATGACCCATTTCTCCCTCCTTTGCTTTGTGTTCGGCATGCCATCTCATTGCCGCTGCAGTCTTCTCGCTCTGATACTTCTTTAATCTGTCAGCAATAGGTAGATACCACATACGACTGTATGGTACTTTAGTTCTACGTCGATCGTTCTTAGGCTTCTATCTTTGTGCACCACAAAACAGACATTTATCTTCCTTCTCGTCATCTTTCCAGAAGATCATACAATTGTTAATACAAACATCAATTGTATGATATAGGAGACCTAAATTGCGCATCAATTTTTCTGTCTCGTAATGTGAACCAGTTGACTTGTTTCCTTCTGGTAAATAGTCTGTCAAAATTCCGCAAACCGAATCCACTAACTTTTCACTCATATTATATTCTACCTTATTTTGCATGACTCGAGCAGTTAAGGATAACTGCGAGTGACCTTCACGACAACCATCGTATAGTGAATTATTTGCACATTCTAACAAGTCGTAGAATTTCTTTGAATGGTTACGTACCGGTTCTTCTACATTCTGATAACTAGTATCACCTTGATGAAATGCATCATTCACCATATCCACATATCTATCTTCTACTACATTACCCACTTCTTCACTCCCACCTATATACGTCGTATCAACATAACTCGATCCTAAATCCACCATATTGATTTCTTCCCCATGCTTATACCAAACATAATAATCTGGCATAAATCCTCTGCTATAAAGATGATTCCAAATTCTTGTCCCCAGGATAAATTTCTCGTTCTTGCAAACACTACAAGGGCAGAAAAACTTACCGTTATTACTTTGTGTTAGAGGCTGGCTATTTGCAAATGTCATGAATTGCTCCACCCCCGTTGTGAACTCTGCCGAGAAATTTCCCGTCTCTTCATCGAACCTCTTATACATCCACTCCCATAAATTACTATAATTGTAATTTCCCGACATTATTTAACTAATAAAAACTGAAATTTTTGTTATTGGTTTTTTTTTTTCTTGTTTTTTGTTTTTGAGATCGAATGAGGAGAAGAAATGGGGTGAATTTTGCTTATATAGACATTTCTGGCGACTACATAGCGACTACATGGCGTCTGAAAAGCGACTACATAATGTAGTCGCATAAAACCGGTACACCAACCCCAAAACGAATTACACGTGTTTTCCCCCGGTGTTTAACGACTGTTTACCGACTACAGTGCGACCCGCCGATATAGTCGCTAAATTAGCGACTATTGAGCGACTATTATATCCCGTCTGAAATGTTGTCGTAAATTAGTCGTAAAATAGCGACTACTATAGCGACTATATACTTTGGTCGTAAGATAGCGACCAAATTACGACTAAACTTCATTGGTCGCCAAATAGTCGGAAATGTCCGAGGGATTTCCGACGGATCTAAGCATTTTCAGTTTTAGCCGAGACAATTTATGATTCCTCGGCTAAAACCGGACATTGTCTCGGTTAAAACCGGAAAATGCTCACATATTTCCGACGGGATACCGACGGATTCGGCCGTCCGAAATCAACTGTTTTCTTGTAGTGATACCTCATTTTTATATTTTTATACTGTTTTTATATAATAATCTAATCGGTTTCATAAGTTTTTTTTTTATGCTTAAAATGTATATATGTATATCTAATCTTAAGTCTAAATCAGGTCAAGTACGCAAAAGGATCCAAATGGTCTATAAAGAACATATAGTCTTGCAGAACTGTGCATATGCATAAAAAGTTTGGCATTCGCTGGATAACTTCCCATTAAGGAATTAAGCTCAAATTTAAAGACAAGATAGCCTTTCCCTCATGGTCGATTCAAACTCTTATTTTTGAAAATTTTCCTTTATTGATTAGGGCTTCCCCAAAACAGACATAGGTTAGACCCAAACACAATAAATACATGTTATTAGCCATTTTAGACAGAGAGACTTAATGGATTTTGACCCCGCTTTGTTTATTTTCTTTCCAGAGCTTCAAATGAGAAGATTTTCGAAGTCTGAAAGAGTTGATATATCTCAGTTTTAAATGCTTTTTATACAGTTTTATGTAATAATCTAATTATTTTCATAAACTTTTATGGTCTAAAGGGTAGTTTTAATGTATTTTTAGTGTTTAAAGTGAGGAGAACTTTTTTGTTCTTTCTAACAATGTTGTGCTCCGACGATATGGATGATCATGCGGTAGAAATCGTCGATGACAATCAAACCAAGAAGTCTTACGTCCGTTCTTCAATTGGAACGCATCAGTGTTATCTTGACAATACGGACACACAACATTCCATGCGTCGACCATCCAGATAGCATACCGTATGCTGGAAAATAACTTATGGTCCACATAAGTATCGCACGCATCATAAATTTCGATTGCAGGGAAACATCGAACGATTCCACACCATTTTTCCACAACATTCTCAACTCATAAATTAATGGCTGCAAGAAAATATCAAGGGATCTCTTAGGAAGCTCTGGACCGGGGACGACGATCGTCAGGAACAAAAACTCTCGTTTCATGCACAAAGTTGGCGGCAAATTGTAAGGTGTGACGATTACTGGCCACAACGAATATTGCCTCCCATGCTTTCCAAAAGGGTTGAATCCATCCGTAGATAACCCGAGTTATACGTTCCTTGGCTCACATGCAAAACTAGGATAAACCTCTTTAAAATGTTTCCATGCTTCTGCATCTGAGGGATGTGCAATCTCTCCATCTGAGTTATATTCTGCATGCCATCTCATAGGCCCTACCGTGCGCTCAGATTGATATAACCTCTTCAACCTATCAGCTAGGGGCAAATACCACATCCGTTTATGTGGAACATGTACTCTGCCACATGTATCATGATACCGAGGTTTGTCACAAAAGCGACACTTCAACCGGTTTTCGTCCTTTCTCCAGTAGATCATACAGTTGTCGATGCACACATCTATCATCTGATACGGTAATGCAAGACCAGCTACAAGCTTCTAAATCTTGTAATATGAAGTCGGTGAAATATTAATTTCATGTAAGATATCTCTCACAAAATTAGTTATCGCATCAACACAATCCTCTATCCTGTTACCATCCTCAACATGATACGATGCTATGTTTTCACAAAAACGCATCATTCACCATCTGAGTGTAACCTACGTTTACATCTACTTCCGGTGTTGGTTCCTCTAACCTAGTACCCGAAGTACTACCAAACTTATCTGATGTGCTACCATAATTACCATAATTATATTGCACCATTAAATCAGTTTCTCCGTGGGTATACCAAATCTTGTAACCATGCATAAATCCAGTCTTATATAAGTGCTTCCTTACTTCCCTAACATAGACTAATGTATGATTCCGACATTTAGTACAAGGACAATACATATTACCGTATTCCGATGTCATGTTATTGTTTGATGCAAAGTTCATGAACTCCTCCACACCTTGTGCAAACTCGTCCGTCAATTCCCCTGTCGCGGGATCACGCGGCGGTTTGTCCATCCACGATCGAAAATAAGACATTGTGTAATTTTTTTTCTTTGTGTTTGTTGTGAATGAGGGGGAGAAATATTTATAGAGAAATACTCAGCGATTTTCAGACGAAATTCCGACAGATTTTTAATTTCAAACGGCTATATAACGGCTACTACAACGGATACATTAACAGATATATTGCCGTCGGAAATCGGTCGGAAATTTCTGACGGCTATAAATCCCTCGGATATCGGTCGGAAATACCCCACCGATTTCTAACGGCCTTGAAACGGTCGCAATCATCCGACTGATTTTCGAGGGAATACCGGCGAATATAAATTTGTCCGAATTTCGTCGGATATTCCTCGGAAAATTCCGACCAATTTCCGATGACCCTCGAACCGTCGGAATTTTCCGACCGATTTCCGAGGAAATTATATTCGCCGGTATTCCCTCGGTATTCCGTCGGAAAATTCTGACGGTTTGAAGGCCGTCGAAAATGCGCGTGTTTTCTTGTAATAGTCATAAAGCTCGTTTAGTGGTGATGGGAAATCGCCAAAAGAGGGAACAAATTTTAATGAAACTTTTTCCCTTGTCGCTAAAATGACAACAATTCGTTACCCTCTTAGTGTCGCACCCGCAAAAAAATTGGGAGGTACATCAAATGGATGTACACAATGCCTTCTTACATGGCGATCTTAAAGAAGAGGTCTATATGAAGCTTCCACCAGGATTTCAACCATCGGACCCAGATAAAGTGTGTCGTCTCGCCAAGTTGTCCACAGCCCTCAAAAAGTTCGGATTTATCCAGAGCTATCAAGAGTACTCACTGTTTTCTCTCAACCAAGGAGGTACAATATTACAAGTTCTTGTGTACGTTGATGATTTTGTGGTCGCGGAGGAATAATTTGGACGCCATTCAACGCGTCAAATTCCAGCTTAATAAGTGCTTCCTTATGAAGGATCTTGGGAATAATTTGGACGCCATTCAACTCTCTGGTTGCTAATTGGGAGGCTGCCCTACGCCTTGTTCGATGATAACACCGTATTTTTAACCGTTTTACTATATATTATAGAACACTTTAATAAGTGTTTCACTTGCTTTTATATTTTTTATTATGATTTTCGCATATTTGTAGTTTTAATACTCTTTTCAAGTTACTTAGGCAAAAACGACGCAAATTGGAGAAATACCAGATTTTGGACAATTTTGGACCGTCAGAAGTTTGACATCCAATGGAGATCTTCTCACCGTCTGATCACGCCCAAATTTGAACACAAGATAGAAGGGAGAACCACCTTTCACACTCACTTGGTTTCAAGACAATCCAACGGTTAGATCTCAAGATATATCCAATTGACTGAAGAAGTGTTCTGCAATCTCGCGAAAAAAGCAAGAGAAGAAATGAAGATTGAACCTCATAGGCCATCCACCGCGGGTCCAATGCTCATGACCGCAGCGAAGAAACTCCTTACCGCGGGCAGAGGCTCTCCACCCGCAGCGAACTCACCTTTGGCCGCGGGTCGAGCACACGCACCTGCGGCCAGCCAAGGTCGCCCCAAAATCACCTCGTTTGAAGCCCGCTTCAAGCCCACTTCGTTTTGTCTTCAAAGAAACCCTAAGGATGACCAAAGCAAGAGTTTAGGACCTATAAATACTTGTTTTACATACCCTATTTCGTGTGCCCCTTTTGAGTACCATTTAGTTTACTTTTTGCATTACTTTTTGTTCTTAAATTCTTATTCTTTACTTTCAAGATTGGTAAAGAGGTTTTCACCGGACATCGTTCTTAAAATCGAGAAGCCTTTTTATCAATCTCTTGTTCTTTATTTATTCATGTCTTTGCTTTGTTTAATCGTATCCGAGTAGTTCTCTTGTTGGGCAAAGGGATCTCAAGGGGCTCTCATGGATCGATTTATCATTAGGTGTTAGTTTAGGATATCGATTAGGGTTCTTCGTTCTATCCTTATTATTAATGCATGTTTACTTGATTGATCATCTATGCAATTGAACTTAGGTATCTTTTGACCCACGATAGTGCTGAATCAATATGCTTGATCTAGGGTAGACGAGCAAAACCGTCACAAGATACGAAAGTATACTTGTGGAGGGGTTGTGGGCGTTAACGAACTTGTTTGTGTCATCATGATTTTCTATGCGGTCAGAGTCGAAAGCTACTGGTCGAGTATCTAAATCATAAGTGTATTGTGGTACGAAAGTTGGCCTTGCACACTTTAGTGTTCCAAGGTCAAGAACCCATAGACGACAAAAAGTCGCTTAAAAATCCTAACAAATTCCTTGTGATAATCGACCATGATCCCTAGAGAGTTCCCGATTGCCCAACGCTTCGTTTAATTGCTTACAACTTCGCTTTAATCATTCGCTTTGCTACTGCCTTCTTAATTTTCTTGCTTAGTTTAGTTTAATTTATTACCTACAAATCGTGACACACCATAAACTTTATTTTCGTTTTAGACTTCCTTACTAACTCTCTTTTTAAGGTCTCACAGAAAAATATTTCCTCCCTGTGGATCGATACCTAATGTCCTACAATGCACATATGTGCACTTGCAGACTTTAGGTTTTACAAATTTAAAACCTGAAGTTTGGATAACAATCCGCTTGCATCATTCGATATCTCAAAGGTTCTCCAGAACAAGGCATCCTTCTTTGGTTGGACAGCGATCTTACGGTTATAGCTTACTGCGACTCTGATTGGACTGCTTGCCCTCGAACCAGACGGTCACTCTCAGCCTACATCGTCTACTTAGGCAATTCACATGTCTCGTAGAAGACAAAGAAACAAGACACGGTCTCCTGCACATCAGCCGAGGCAGAACAGCGTGCCATGACATACACTCTTAAGGAACGGAAATGGCTGAAATCACTTCATAAAGACTTGGGCTTCGATCATCCTCATCCTATGCAGCTACATTGTGACAGTCAAGCGGCCATTCACATTGCCGCGAACCCCGTTTTTCATGAGAGAAAAAAACACATTGTCTGATTGTCATCAAGTACGAGATGCTATACAAGAAGGTCTCATTACCACCGAGCATATATTGACAAATGACCAAGTTGCAGATCTTTTTACCAAGTCTTTACCAAGACAGACATTTGAGAATTTGTTATTCAAGTTGGGTGTTCGAAATTACGTACCACCAACTTGAGAGGGGGGTATTAGGCTATAAGATATATTTAGCTAGATACGATTCTATCAAAAATAGGAAAGACTAAAGTGTATATATATTGTTGTGCATTGATGAATAAAGATTACCACATTACATTATATTTCATTAAGGTTCTTAAATTTTGTAACCATATCTCCATCGAACTATCTTTTAGAAACATGTATCATCCTGTCTATAACCTAAATTCCCACCTCCCACTTTCATTCATTAAATTGCTTTATATATGTATTCGAGTTCGATTGATGACACACAAAGCCGGCCCTGACTATTATTGGCTCCAAGCAAAAGAAACGTTTTGACTCATTATATGTTAGTTTATTTTCAGAATATAAAAAACCCCACGATTTGGAAGAGAAATATTTACGCCATTACCACCAAAGCTAATCACATTTTTTCTCAAAATATTTTCCCCAAAAATACATAGAGACACGATGGCTAGATGCACATGCTTTCCTTCCTTCTATCCAAGGCAGGGTCTGGTGATAAAAGTAAACCAATTTTAGCGGAAACTAGTTGAACTGTTGAAGGATAAAAAGTACCGGTAATAGATAGTCGTACAAAAATATGAATGTACCGCCAGGGAAGGATCCAGAAGTTATATTTACTGGTGGCAGAACTCAACAAAATACAAACAAAAATTTTAATTTTAATGGATGCATTAAGGCCTTTTAACAAAATAATTTAATGGATGCATTATAAAAATTAGCTTAAAATTACATTAAATTTCTTTTAAAAAATTGGGTGCACATGTATCCCTTATTCACATGTTGCATTCGCCCCTGTGTACCGTACCGCTAGTTGTTACCACCTTTATGGTCAATAACTATTAAATGTATATATATATATACACTTTACCGCAGTCTTATACCTCTGACCGCAACAGTAAACGGTTACCAATCAAACCCTTAGTAGAAGTTTTTGAAAAGCCTTTGGAAAAGAATTTTTGTTTTTCTTTCCATGTTTTTAGTAGATATAGAGATTTCGACAATTTCAAAAAGATATCACACATGGAAAAGACATACTTAAACTAAACGAGTTCCTTGTGTTGTCTTTATTTCGGCTCCATCACCCATTATCCTTAGCTATAGAATTTTCAAAACACTAATCCAACTAAACACTTTCCGACAAGTTAGATGAGAGTGGATGATTTGGTCCGAGAACAAACATTGAAAACTAAAAGGAAAGTAAAGTATTTATTGTACAATCAGACAAATGGAGAGCCCGAGACGTTGCGTCAATGTCTTTGGTTTTAATATTAGAGAGAGAGAGAGAGAGAGAGAGAGAGTTGGGACAGTGAACGTTAAATAAGAAGCACATGGGAACAAAAGATGTCTGAATTTAGGGATTGAAGATGGGTTTTGGTGGGGACTCTGCTCATTTTCACCCTTACATATCAATCTCGTCTTTTCTTAATCCTGTCCTAATGCTCCCACTCCCTTCACATTATTTACTCAAACCAATCTATTTCCAAACTCCTCATTTCAATGTCTCGTACCGCTTCATTTTCCGATTCCAAGGACAAAATTGGTCTCTTTCAATTGTATATATGTGTTTCACGGTGTTTGTATATATATTTGTCTGTGTAAGTATGTATGAAAATAAGTGTATTAGCATGATATTAGGAGACACGAATATGAATTAGAAAATTTATATATAATTCAAATCCTTCATTAAAATATATTTGCTAACATTTCAGATTTAAATGGCAAAAAAATACCAACAACGAATACAATTGTGAACAGTGAAATACTTGACTATTATAAAGTAGTATCATTGTTTTCAAGGGATATTAGAAAGTATTGTGAAAATAAGCACTTATTAAAATTTAACATAGAAATAGAAACGTTTGTCACCATTTAAAAAAAAAAGGAGTAATTGCTTTCACAACCGTTAAAATTTTTTTTAAAAAACTCGTCAATAACTATTAAACCAGTTATTATGTCAACACATATATTATAGAGGACAGACTAAAAAGACAAACCAATATCTAGTTTTAAAGCTCTCTTATGTCTAAGAATATGCATTCTTTTTTGCCTCACAACACGACAATCTATTTGAGATAAGTCTCGATCATTTACGTATCGTGACGAATCCTACGACCAGTTTGGTAGCAATCACCAACATTGCGAGGAGCATATCGTTCGTTTCTTTTATTGACACATACGATAGATAAACATATGCAACTTTAGATCTTATCAAAGGACAAATCAGAAGATTTGTTTTTTCGAGCTTCGTCCTTGCTTTTCATTGTAGAAATTTGATAACACCAAGCGCGAGTTAATGCGTTAATTCTCAACTTTATATAACAAAAAATTCACAATGGTTCTATATATTCAAAAAAATTATGTTTTGTGCTTTTGAACTAATCAAAATTTCTAGTTTTTAGAAGGCAAGATATATCTATATTATTAAAAAAACATTCGAGTCAATATTATATAACAATATTTAAATTTTTAATTTTCCATTTATTAAAGTTTTTCTATTTTTAAAATGGCAGGATATACCACGTTTAAAGTTACACCAAAATAATATATAAAATTTGTTTTTTTAATTTATAGTTTGTTTGACGTAGTTCGCATAACATCAAGCCTCTTTTATGTCACTATTCAATTATGCGTCATATTTTCATTTTTCTCTTTCAACGATAAAAATCGCATAAACATTGGTAGAAAACGTCTTTGGACTACTATACATTACGATTATCAAGAAGATATTTAATAATTTATATAACAAATTGCGAGATAATTATCATTAGATTGACATTATCTAAATATGAAAATCAAAAAATGTTTAACGATGAACATCCAATATACGCTAAAATGATTTCAAGATAACATAGTATATGGCCAAAATAAATTCTCATAAAGTTTTACTAATAAAATTGTGATGATAAACACAGTAATGTAAATCCAAAATAGATTGGCTAAAAAAAAAGTACATCAAGAATTTAGATAAATAATTAAGTTATCGCAAGACTGGATACCAAATCTCTGAACTGAGATACTTCATAGCACGGAGAATCCAACAAAATTTGCGTGCAATCATAAGCTGTTGTGGCAACCAAGGAACCTAGCAAACACAATCAATATCAAAATCAATTTATTTTGTTTGTATTAGAACTTACCACAATAATAAGACGTGCCTAATAGTACAAAAGAAAATTTGGCAGTGCATACAATACCTCAACGAACCACTATTCTCGCAAACCTCATGATACATATGATTATATTTTCTCGACAACATCTCAAGTCATTAAGGAAAGATTTTGCATAGTCACCCGTCAAACAACACGATAAACGGTACATACGTAGTTCCTATAATTTCATATAACCACGATCAAACTAAAAAAAATATAAAAAACCTTTGTACATTACTTCTCGTTCTCGAGTTCAAATCGTAGGACCTTCCGTTGTGAACAACCCAAAGATTTTACTCTGTCAGGCGAATTTCCGACATTGACAACTTTACCAATCAAATCTAATATTTCGCAAACCAAAGTTTCAAAATTAGTCAATGATATTTTGCTTTAACGCAAACCAAATATTTGATAGAAAACACTCACCAACACAGAAACTTGTATCAAGAGATCCATTGAAAACATTATCTATATCGGCAAAAGAAAAGTAGTTACTGGGTCTTCTAGAAAAAGTTATTTTACACCGAGTGGTACCCGTAAGCTGGATCATATAAGGATGTGCAATTGGCCTGATTCTCCACTAACAGGTAAAAGGTCAAAACATACTAAAAGCATCCACTCACCCTCAATGAAACACGAAGAGTATTTTTCAACGTAATCAGCTGGAATCGTCGCATGAATTTTATCATCCTATGAGACACAAAGATAAAAAAACTAAAAGGTTCATCTAGATCCAAGTGAACAACAAACAAAAAAAACATAAAGAAAAACAAAGTCGAAACTAAGAATCTATCTTTTCATCAGCCAATATAAAATCTAACGATCCACCAGTTCCTGATGGTCGTGTGAATTTTTTTAAAACTTTTGCTATAATCCTCCACACATAAGCCCAAGGATCAAGTTTGGAAATAACAAATATATATATATATATATCATATATTATGAATAGCACAAGAAAGAAGAAGAGCCATGAAGTAAATCTTGATACCAAAACACAACGACGACTGCTAGAAAAAGCTATAAAGAATAAAGATTTTTTGTTGTGTTTTTATATATTGAAAGGATACGCAGGCGGTAAGCAATTTGTTTTTTTCCCTTTTCAAAAGTAATTACATTAAAGGCAATATTCTTTTTTCACATTATAACTAAGTGTTTTTCTATTTAACAGTATAAGAAATAATCATTAATCTAATCATAGATAATTAGAGTATGGAGATATTATCTAATCGTAGATAAAATTTATAAATCATCTTAGAGACACCAATAACATTAATTCAATTGTAGAACAAAAAACTAAATTCAACAGACAAAATAAAATAACAAATACTTTGTATATAATATGTTTGGAATAATAACCGACGTAGAATGTCAAATATATAGAAAGATAAATATGAAAAGAAACATAAATAAGAATGCATCAACGAAATTCATTCTTGCACTTCAACTAGTTCCAATGCGTAGAATGTACTTTGGAAAATAGGGTATAAGACACCGTTAACAGACCTAATATGCTCATTACGCATGGTCCCCTTACGATACCCGGCAAAACCCGAAGATAATAAGCCTCGCCATCATTAACTGGACAATCCTCTACAACACACAGAGGCAGTGAACCTTTGAGACGACGTCTCCATTATTTCTTCTTATTATCCCAAACAAACATAGAAAGAATCTCCGTATATAAAATCATTCTGGCCTCGGGAAAGATTTGATTACATCTCATCCAAGCGAGGAATTTATCTTTTCTAGCAGGAATAGGTAAATTCTCGTCGAAAGAATACAAAATCTGTGACAAAGGGAGATGAAACGGCAAAATTTCCAATCTAGCTAGCAGGCGACCGTCGACACCTAAAATATAATTAAGAAAAATATAACAGGAACTTACAAACTAATAGCAAATCAAATTTTGTGAAGAACAAAATATGCTAATACTGCTGAACTAAAATACCACTCATCTAACGATTATGCGACTAATTATTGTTACTAACATATTTTGAACATATATATGCGCACACATAAAATAATAATAATCAGATTTATACAGGCTAATTACCTATCGACCCCATTGTAGAACGCAGAAGCAAGCAATACACGCGACACAATAACTCAACTGAACAACAATATACTTATATATAGTCACGATAAAATTATGGTTTTTGCCAATATTTCATTTTTTATAATTATACAAATAATTTTAGAATATACGTATGACGCACGAAATATTCGCAAAGATTTATATGAGTTCCTCAATGGAACATAAATTAATCAGGTTAAAAGTTTTTAAAAAATATTTAAAGACCCGTTCTTAACAAAATTCTATAACACAATTCGGGATTAAAGCAACACGAACATTTGTATATACAATACTAAATCGGGAAAAATATTATCAATTTAATCACATTCAAAAAAAAAAAATGAAATGGTTAAAATTTATATCAGTAGAAGCCAGTTTTTTTAGCCAATATAAATCATAATAGTAAAATCAAGTCATAAAGCAATAATAAATTAAAATTGTCCAAATTACTTAAAGAAAACAACGGAATGATAAAAAGATTCATTGTAAAAAAAATAAAAAAATAACCTTGTCAAAAGTAGTTCAATACCAAGACATTCAATTTTGACATCACAAATCAGTGTCCATTATCTCGATTATACAAAACATGCATCCAATCGATATATTAAAAATCTTGATAATAGAAAAACAATAAGATAATTCAATTTAGTCATACATTGATGGAACTGAGTAGCAAAATAAAACACATTTTTCATTTCCAACATATTCGTTTTTCATTTCCAACATATTCGTTTTCAAGAAGAAGCAGAGTGTTTGAATTTCAAAACTCATATTTAACCATTACACATTAGTTTTCTTTCTCCAAAATAAAGTAAAAATTAATAAATTAAAACAATAAACTAAACAGACAACAATGATCAAACAAATATCCAAAATACTCTAACCACATAGAGATATGCATGTAACCAATTAGGCTTAAAAGAACAATTATACGGATAAATTAGAAACAACAACGATCAACTTAGAGCTCAAGATAAAGCATAGTAGCAAACATACATCATAAACCATATAAGACATCATCCAAATAACGCAAACCAAATAACATAACTTAAAAAGGTCTGTTATAATATAAAATAACATAAAAAGCATTATCGTTTTTGGGTAATTTCCGAACATGCTCATCTAAAGACACCCATCACAGAGTAGCCTAGTAAAAAAAAAATCAAAAAGTGTTATTAATATATCACACATCGATACACAATCTCGTGTGTTAAAGAAAACCAAAATTAAAATTACACTTACAGAGTTGTGAAACATTCTACTTTGTTGTCAAATGGGTTGAGCAATATGTCAGAGCATGAGAGGTAAGAACGCAAGACAACCGAACCATTGTCATCATCTATCGAAAAAACCCAAGAAATTAACTAAAGCCTTTTAAAAATCAAATCAAACATCAACGAAAAGAATGAAAAAATTATACCATGGCCAGTCGATACTTTTCAAAACCTCAGAACACAAATAACCGGTTCTCCTAGAACGGTCATATATGTATCATAGAACATTTTGGCGAGTGAACCACATGCAATATACTGAACAAAGCCATCACGTCTATATATATATATATATATATGTAACAGAAACCAAGTAAACATAACAACAAATTTTTTAAACCAAGCCACGTATGTAGGTCCAACAAAGTAAGTTCTAAATAAGTTTCACAGAATATACCTTGCATTCACTAACTCGAAACATTTATTGAACGTATCCTCATCATAAGCCTCACTTTTAGCCACACACAACTCACCAACCTTCGAAATATCACCTATCGCATATGTATCCAGAAATACCAAAAACAGCCAACGTCAACCTAACAACTACTAAACGAAACCCAAATTATACTAACCCAAGATCAGCATACTTACCAATCAAATATTCTGATTTTAGTGTTTTTACTAAGTCAATTAATAACTAAAGTTCACACTACCGCAATCGTAATGGTATGTCAATGCAGTACTTTAGGATCGAATCCACATAGACCAAGGTTACACTACAATTCTCACAATTCGAAACTAAGCTAAGACAAGATTATGGTTTTGAATTGCAAAATAATGAAAAAAAAACGATGTAAATTCAATAAGAGAAAAGCGTTAGGTCAAGGGTTTATTCGCAAGAATCCTGACGTCATGAATCAGACAACTATTCAAGGAACGATTAAACACAAGTTTCAAACTCAAACATAAATATCTTACCAATTCACTTCCGTGGTATTGATTACTAAATCTAGCAACCTGAAATCCTAACTTCCGTTGAACCTAGAGTTCTAGACCAGCATTAACGAATAGGTCCAATATGTTCACGAATCGCCTTAACATCAACTTCTGTTGGCTAAGGACAATTCGCTCGCTTATGTTCTTTCTAGCAACCTACGACACTTTCGTGGTATAGATTAAACCCTAGATCAGAGGCAAAGCGGTCAACCTAGCCTAAGCAATAAACACAACAATAAGCGAAAACCACAAAAGATAATTCCTTATCTGTGTCTAATTCAATGATTCATGGATCCAATTGAAACCCTAAACCTAACTATGAAACTACTCAGACATGGTAGCAGAGAACAAGCAGAAAGACGAAGAACTCATAATATAAATCACAGAGAGGAAAGGGTTTAGAATTCTTCTCAATAGATGCCGAGATTCTTTTCCAAAACTTACAATATCAATAGCCAAAAATCTGAATAGAAAATAAAGCGGTAAAAAAGTGCTGCCGTAAAAGTGGCTAAAAATAATGTATATATAGGGTTCTGGGCGGATTAGGTCAAAGTAGACAGTTTCCGGGCCAAAACAGAAAAATCAGAAATTTCCTTTTCTTCTCGCCGACTTGCATCGATCGATGCACATATTGCATCGATCGATTCTTGACTCTCTGAGCATGCTCCATCGATCGATGCACTCCTTGCATCGATCGATTCTGGTTCTTCTGATGGGGTTGCATCGATCAGCTTCAATTGTGCATCGACCAGCTTCACTCATGCATCGGCCGATTTGAACTTCTCTGGTGATATCACATTGATCGATGCACTCCTTGCATCGATCGATTTTGCTCTTTTCTGCACTGTTCCATGCGTTTTTTTGACCACGTAACTCAAATTTCTTCCTTAAACGCCTTTTTACCTGAGCTAACTAAATAAAGAACTAAAAGACTCTAAAAACAAACTTTGACTCAATAAAATACTCAAAAGAAACACCAAAACATGTGTTAGAAAACGGTAAAAACCAAGCATATCATATTCAGGATCCAACGCTCGTGTCACAATATCAATGAAATTGGAATAGTTAAGAAAAAGACTATGCGATCTCGGTCTTGTAGGCGTGAGAACGGTATAGGGAAGAAACTCGATCATGTATCGATGAGAGGTTGGGCGAATAGGTCCAAATGCATCTTGGACATCAAATCCCCAAAGTATAAATCAACGTCATTGAGTTAGATCCCTCCCAAACATTTCTATTTCATTTGGCATAACAGTTGAACTGATTCGAAAACCCTAGAAAATAGTTAAAATTTTATCGATAAATCAAGTGTTATGTGTAGCATAAATAATAAATAGCACACAAAGACCACCGTTGGAATATATAAGAACCACACAAAGTTACCTGTTCATCGGACATGATCATCTCGATTGTTTCACTGAAGAAATAAGTAGTTCCCAACGCCTTAGCATTTTCACACAAATCCTCCATTTGCCCACGAAAGGTTCAAGTTGATTCATGCAGAGAAGGCATGTGCTAGTTACTAATTAGTTTATATATATATATACAAATAACCAAAGGCAATACATAGCTAACGAATAACTACAAATAAAAAACTAAAAATGACACATCAAATTTAGACATTTCAAATCAAAATATATCGTCTCTACTTTACAAAACATGCAACCAATGCCAATTTGGTTATTACTGAACGATTAGACAATTCAGCTGAGCACCTATGGAAGACATGAATACTAAGACACCACACAAATTTTTAACGCATCAACATAAAAAATAGTAAGATAAAAGTAAGAGTTTGAGTTCAAACCTCCAACCGTAATTAGAACACACAAAATATTTTTTCCAAAAACAAAAAAACATAAAAAAGGATTAAATAAATTAAACAAGTCGCAACAATTATATGTATCTCCAGATATGTTAGCCGTAATGAGACGCGAAACCACCACCGAGCTACCTAACCTAAAAATATAGAATGTAACAAAAAAGTTAATCCCAAACAAATTTTGTTATGGACACTGATGCGATCAGAATTTAACTAAGCTTCATGTTTTAAATTTATAACCCTAATTGTCTGCAAGTGCACATATGTGCGTTGTAGTACTTAGGGACGAACCACATAGATTTTGTTGTTTCGGTACGAATCAATCTGATACATAAACCAAACTAGAACAAAAATAATTTGGAGTGGGTTTTGTGTCACTAAAATCTAAACTAGAATCCTAATCGAAGTTCTTAATCTAAAAGCTTAATGATAAATCGATCCATGAGAGCCCCTCGGAATCCCTATACCCAACGAGGAAACTACTCAATCATAGTGCAACAAAACATCATAGAAGTAATAAAGGGTTGCATAATTAAAGAGATAAAAAGTGAACAACGAAGAACACGGATGAAGACGGACCTCGAATGATGATCCCCTCGCGCCTCCTCCTCTCCCTCGGCGTTGCCTCTCTCTCTTTCTCTTCTCTAGTCTAAAAATGAGTTGCTTTCTTAGAATGACCTAAAACGAGCATATACAGTCCTCTCCTTCGTTGGGAATGTTTAGGATTTTAATTAATAAGTGACGGGATTAACTACCCTTTGGATCAAAACAGGGACTGGTCACGGGTTCACGGAGTCTGACCGGGGCGAACTACCCTTCGGCCACGGGCGGCGCTCCTCTTGGCCGCGGGCGCAGTGCCTCTGCCCGTGGTGGCTCTGTTTCAAGGCGGATTCATCTGCCTTCAGTGCTTTTATTTAAGGATCCAACCATTGGATCGTCTCCAAACCAATCGCATTTGAAAGCTGGTTGTTTCTACTTTTTGTGTCCAAATTTGGGGATGATCGGGCGGTGAGAATGTCTTCTTTGATTGCAAGACTTCTGACGGTCCAACTCTATCCAAAAACTTACTTTTGCTCCGAAATGCACTATTTTATTCCAAGTTACCTGAAATGTCTTTTAAAAACTCTAAAACATGGAAATCATTCGAAAACCATTGAAAACGAAGTTAAAAACCAGCAAAAAAACATTAAAGTGATCCATAAAAATTGTCAAAAACCGGTGTTATCAAGTCCCCCAGACTTAGATTTTTGTTTGTCCTCAAACAAAACAGAAATCTATCCTCGGAAAGAAGTTTTCGAAAACGTAGGATAATAAGATTTCCCTAAGATTCGACACTCTAAAGTCTTGGCAGTAACCAGGATAAGCCTTGCAAGCGATGGCGCTTCAATGGATAGGGAAAATGATGGGTCACACAAAGGAGATGGAGATCTTTTGATATACATTCGATCTACTCTGGATATTACGCACCAAAGAAGGATCGAGTCACTGGATGTTACGCACCAGTTGAATGGAGAAGAGAATCACTCTCTAGACCAAAGAAGAAGAAGAAACTTTTTGATAAAAATCTGAGGTCAGTTGCGACAAAGTGAGCTACTAGGGTTTTAATAAGGAAACAACAACAAAAGAAAATACAACATAAAAATATATGGGCCTTGTAATATTTCGCAAATGAAGCAGACTGGTCTGGGGCTTCAATTGGCGAGTGGGCTAAGATGAAAGGGTGATCTAACATTGCCTCGTTAAAAACCTATCTTCGCAAAACCCAGTGGGACAAAAACGAAGACAGGGAAAAATAGCACAAAGTTAGACCACAAGCCCACTAGCCTTCTTGAACTTGGATCGTAACTAAGGTAGCTTCATTTCCCATTTGGCTCAAGTAACTTGGTTGCTCCTGGATTTGGTTAAGTATGCCGACAACAGCTTCCTTGACCTTCTTAGTCTTTGCTCGTGTCATTGGACCAATTGGAATGATCAAGACTCCTCGGCTACAAGCTCCTCTTGTTATGGTTCAAGCTCCTCGGCTACTAGCTCATCATCTGGTTCAAACTCCATGTTGTGATTGCTGTCCATGATCACATCATCCCCCTCCTCTTGAAAAGGATTTGACCTCAAATCTAGATCATCTTGAAGATCAAGCTTGTAGGCATTGTCAATGATTCTCTTTGTGATCTTGAATGGACCATCGACTCTAGGCATCAGTTTGGGCTTCCTTTGATCTAGAAATCGTTCCTTCCTCAAGTGCACCCAAACGAGATCTCCTTCCTCAAAGATCACCTTGCGTCTGCTCTTGTTAGCGTGTTTAGCATACTGCCTCGTCTTCTGCTCTATGTTTGCTCTTGCTTTCTCATGAATCTGCTTGACAAGTTCAGTTTTCTGTTTTCCATCCATGCTTATTCTTTCACTCACAAACAAAGGAGTTAGATCCAAAGGAGATAAAGGATTAAAGCCATAGACAATCTGGAATGGCGAATATTTAGAAGCATACTGATTGTATGCAAACTCTATATGCGGCAAACATTCTTCCCAAGTTCTAAGGTTCTTTTTAATCAAACAACGCAGAAGTGTCCCTAGAGTTCTATTAACCACTCCCGTCTGGCCATCAGTTTGTGGATGACATGTAGTAGAAAATAACAACTTAGTGCCTAACTTAGACCATAGCGTTTTCCAGAAATAGCTAAGAAATTTAGATACACGACCAGACACAATTGTTCTAGGCATGCCATGCAATCTAACAATTTCCTTGAAGAACAAACTAGCTACATGAGATGCATCATCTGTTTTATGGCAAACAATGAAATGAGACATCTTAGAAAAACGATCTACTACAACAAAAATCGAATCCTTCTCTTTTCTAGTCTTAGGCAGCCCTAAAACAAAGTCCATCGAGATATCAGTCCAAGGATGAAAAGGGATAGGGAGAGGAGTATACAAACCGTGCGGCTGAACCTTAGATTTCGCTTGTTTACAAGTAGCACATCTGCCACAGATTCTCTCAACGTCTCTCTTCATGTGAGGCCAATGGAAGTGATCTTGCATCACTTTCATTGTCTTAGCAATCCCAAAATGCCCCATCAAGCCTCCTCCATACAGAACAATTAGGTACACACAAGCGATTATTATAGAAGAGAAATCCGTCACTTCTATAATAATGACCTGCTGCAAATTTTTCACATGATTTAAACACTTCTTAAAAATTAGAATCAGAATTATACAAATGTTTAAGCAGTTCAAATCCGAACAGTTTAGCATCAAGAGTAGAGAGTAGTACGTACCTTCGAGATAGTGCATCAACAACTATATTATCCTTACCTTTTTGTACTTGGTGACATATGGGAATGTCTCAATGAGCTCTACCCACCTGGCGTGTCTCTTATTAAGCTTCTGCTGACCTTTTATATGCTTAAGTGACTTGTGATCAGTGTGTATGACAAAATCCTTTGGCCACAGATAGTGTTGCCACGTTTGTAGTGCTCTCACCAAAGCGTACAACTCCTTGTCATACGTTGGATAATTAAGAGTGGCTCCTCCAAGCTTCTCACTGAAGAACGCAATGGGCTTCTTATCCTGCATTAGAACTGCTCCAATCCCTACACCAGAAACGTCACACTCAATTTCAAAAGTCTTAATAAAATCAGGTAAAGACAAGAGAGGGGCGTGAGTAAGTTTTTCTTTCAAGCCGTGGAATGCCTCTTCTTGTGCTGTTTCCCATCTAAAACCAACGTCCTTCTTGATTACTTCAGTGAGTGGTGCAGCAAGAGTACTGAAATCTCTAACAAATCTTCTATAAATTCCAGCAAGACCATGAAAGCTTCGCACTTCTCCTATTGATTTCGGACTAGGCCAGTTTCGGATTGCCTTAACCTTCTCTTCATCTACTTTGATCCTATCTACACTCACAACAAAACCTATAAAGACAAGGTTATCTGTACAAAATGTGCATTTCTTAAAATTAGCAAACATCTGTTCCTTCCTTAGCACATTCAAAACATTTTGCAAATGATCTATATGCTCTTCTAGGTTCTTGCTGTAAATCAGAATGTCATCGAAGTATACTACAACAAATACACCTATGAATGCTCTCAAAACGTGATTCATTAATCTCATGAATGTACTAGGTGCATTTGTGAGCCCAAATGGCATTACTAACCATTCATATAAACCATGTTTCGTTTTAAATGCAGTTTTCCATTCATCCCATTCTTTCATCGTAATATGATGATAACCACTCTTTAAATCGATTTTAGAGAAAATACCAGAGCCATGCAGTTCATCTAACATATCATCAAGTCTATGAATGGGATGTCGATACTTCACCGTAATATTATTGATGGCTCTGCAGTCAACGCACATGCGCCAGCTTCCATCTTTCTTAGGCACGAGCAGCACTGGTACAACACATGGGTTCAGGCTCTATCTGATGTGTCCTTTCTCCATAAGCTCGCTGACTTGTCGTTGCAACTCCTTAGTCTCTACAGGATTGGTTCTGTATGCTGGATGGTTTGGAAGTGAAGCGCCGGGCATGAAATCAATCTGATATTCAATGCCTCTAATTGGTGGCAGATCCTTCGGATTGTCTTCAGGGAACACGTCCTCATACTCCTGCAATAGAGATTTCATCTCACTCGGCAGCACCGGTGCAAGGTTAGACAAGCTGATAAGAGCTTCTTTAAATACAAACAGAAGTAAAGGTGATTGTCTTCAGGGAACACATCCTCATACTCCTGCAATAGAGATTTCATCTCACTCGGCAGCACCGGTGCAAGGTTAGACAAGCTGATAAGAGCTTCTTTAAATACAAACAGAAGTAAAGGTTGTTTAGAAATTAGAGCTTTCTTTACCTCACCAACCTTTGCAAATAACTTTGATTGTTTCTTGGTACATGTTTCTGTTTCCTTGAGCTTGAGACTCCACTGATCTTGGTGAACTTCCTTTCGAGTTAGAGGAACCAGAACGGGTTTTCTTCCTTTAAACACAAAAGAATGGCGATTGGTAAAGCCATCATGCATCACTCTACGATCTGATTATCATGCATCACTCTACGATTTGATTGCCAAGGTCTCCCAAGCAGAATATGTCTAGCCCCCATTGGAAGCACGTCACACAGTATCTCATCCTTGTATTGGCCAATAGAGAGGGGAACTAACACCTGATTGCTCACTTTCATCTCACCATCTTCATTAAGACACTGAAGCTTATACGGTTTCGGGTGCTTTCTCACATTCAATCCCAGCTTCTTAACCATCGTTTCTATTGCTACGTTAGTGCAACTTCCACCATCGATGATAAGATTACAAACCTTCCCTTGGATCATGCACCTTGTATGGAACAAGTTTTCCCTCTGTTCTTTCTCCCCATTCTTAGTTTGCAAGCTTAGAGATCTTCTGGTTACTAGTAATTCACCACAAGCAGGCAACTCTTCATACTCAGATAATGACTCATACTCTAGTTCTTCATCTTCAGATTCCACATCGCCGTTGTTTAGCATGATCATAACCTTCTTGTTGATGTACTCATTTGCGTAATGGCCTCTGCCTTGACACTTGAAGCATTTGACATCACGAGACCTTGTAGTAGCTTTTGTCTTGCCTTTTGTAATCTTGATTTGCTGCGTATGGCTTAGCTTCTAGTTTAGGTGTCATGATCTGCTTTCCTTCACATTGAAAGGCATTAGACCTTTCTTCTCTTTGGTAACTTGGTTTCACAGCAGCTGATCCACTCCCATAGCTAGGTTTAGTATGAACTGATCCAACTCCATAGCTTGGTTTAGAGCTGCTTCTTCTCTTGAGCTGTTGCTCGACCAGAATAGCTTTGTGAAGCATTTCTTCTAGCTCAACGTAGTGCTGCATCTCTAATCTATCATGTATGTCGTGGTTCAAACCACCCAAGAACCTTGACATAGTTGCTTCACGATCCTCAGATACGTCAGCACGGATCATGAGAGTTTCCAGCTCTTGATAATAATCCTCTACGGTGCGACTTCCTTGAGTAAGTTTTCTTAGCTTATTGTACAGCTCATGGTGGTGATGGGTGGGAACAAATATTTTCCTCATGATACTCTTCATTTCAGTCCAACTCTCCACCGGATCTTCTCCATTACGTCTCCGAGAAGTAACAAGCTGATCCCACCAGCTGAGAGCATAGTCGTAGAACTTTGTAGCTGCTACTCTCACTCTGTTAATTTCTGTGTAGTGTTGACAGTTGAAGACGAGCTCAATCTTTTTCTCCCACTCCAGATATGCATCAAGGTCGTTCTTCCCATGGAATGGGGGAATTATGAGTTTGAGACCTCCAAAGTTGTCTCGTTGAACTCTGCCTTCTCTAGCACGTCTGTTTTGCCTTTGACTGTCTTGAGTTGATTCACTGTCCTGGCTGTAATAACTTGCTGTTTCATCATCTATGCGTTGTCTTTGCTGGTTTGCTTCTCTTCTATGTGCTCTATTACGAGCTCTTCTTTACTGGTTATCACTCTGCACTTGTTCTACGTTTGGTTGCAGTTCTTGACAGAGAGCTTCCATTTTTGTGTTCATCATCTGCTCCATACGAGCCATCGTTGCTTCCATCCATAGCTTGTTGTTGTTGCTGTTGTCACCTTGTTATTCTCCCATCTGGACCTGAAAGAAGACATAACAAGAAACCAGTAACTAGTTCTTCACAAAATCGACTCAACAAAATTTTCAGACTTGAACAGGCTTGCTAAAACATACAAGTTGTTAAAACGCAAACTGCTGCTCATGGAAATCGATTTTTGCAACTAAAACAACTATCATGTTTTCTAGACTCAATCACACAAAAAACTGGAACAAAAAACTCGAAACTTAACACCTTAAAACTCGATCTAACACATTGAAGTTGAAGAGACAGCAACAAAACCAAATCGCAGACAATAAGATGAACCCTAAAATTTTTTTTTTTTGATTTTTGATAAAACTGCAACAACACACACTCAGACTAGTATCTAGGATGCAAAAAACACACAGAAACAAGGATGAATAAACTCGACTCACACAAGTAAGATGAACATACACAAAAATCACTAAAACAAGTGATGAACTGATGCGACAACATAAAAGAAAAACTAAGACATATGCGAAAATAGAGAGGAAAGAGATTACCCAGAGTATAGAGCGTAGCTCTGATACCACTTAATAAGATTTCCCTAAGATTCGACACTCTAAAGTCTGGGCAGTAACCGGGATAAGCCTTGCAAGCGATGGCGCTTCAAGGGATGGGGAAAACAATGGGTCATACAAAGGAGATGGAGATCCTCTGATATACCTTCGATCTACTTTGGATATTACGCACCAAAGAAGGATCGAGTCACTGGATGTTACGTACCAGTTGAATGGAGAAGAGAATCACTCTCTAGACCAAAGAAGAAGAAGAAACGTTTTTGATAAAAATCTGAGGTCAGTTGCAACAAAGTGAGCTACTAGGGTTTTAATAAGGAAACAACAACAAAAGAAAATACAACATAAAAATATATGGGCCTTGCTTCTTTGGTCGAAAAATATGATGATGGGCCTTGTAATATTTCGCAAATGAAGCAGACTAGTCTTGGGCTTCAATTGGCGAGTGGGCTAAGATGAAAGGGTGATCTAACATTGCCTCGTTAAAAACCTATCTTTGCAAAACCCAGTGGGACAAAAACGAAGACAGTGAAAAAGAGCACAAAGTTAGACAACAAGCCCACTAGCCTTCTTGAACTTGGATCGTAACTAAGGTAGCTTCATTTCCCATTTGGCTCAAATAACTTGGTTGCTCTTGGATTTGGTTAAGTATGTCGGCAACAACTTCCTTGAGCTTCTTAGTCTTTGCTCGTGTCATTGGACCAGTTGGAATTATCAAAGACTCCTCGGCTACAAGATCCTCTTGTTCTTGTTCAAGCTCCTCGGCTACTAGCTCATCATCTGGTTCAAGCTCCATGTTGTGATCACATCATAGGAACTAACAAAATTCTCAGTGACTGTCCTTCTAAACCATAACTAACGTAATGCATCAATCGGGACTTAGTCTTGAAAATTCTCACCAAAGTACTACAACGCTAGTCCATGATATTCTCATATTTTACTCATTTTAGCATGCATTTTACTTAGTGTTTTGAGTCCCATGCATGTGTTTTCATAGTTTTCCTTAGTGTTTTGGTCTTAAATAGAATCTAGGTTGTTTGCATTAGGTCCTAGTGAGTCTTGCATCATTTGGAATGTTTTCTAGGGACTTGGAGACATGTTGGAGATGTTTGGACGACCTTGGGACCAAAAGCACTTGACCATGGATCAAAAAGAAGAAGCTAGAAGGAAAGGGGATTTCTAGGCTACCATACTAATTTCAGTGTTTTCACTCAGTTAATTAATACTAAAGCTTAGACTACCGCAATCATAACGGTTGTCAATGCAGTACTTTAGGATCGAATCCATAGAGACCAATGTTACACTACGATTCTCAGAAGATGAAATTAAGGTAAGACAAGAATATGGTTGGTTTTGGAAAAGTAACGAAAGCGATTAAAACGATGTAAATTCAATAAGGAAAAAGCGTTAGGTTAAAGGTTTATTCTCAGGAATCCGGAGATCACGAATCAGACAACTATTAAGGGAATAATTAAACACAAGTTTCAAACTCAAACATAAATATTAACCAATCCACTTCCGTGCTCATGGTTACTAAACCTAGCACCCTAAAATCCTAACTTCCGTTGGCATAGAATTCTAGATCAGCCTTAACAGCAGGCTCAATATGTTCACGAATCGCCTTAACATCAACTTCCGCAGGCTAAGGACAATTCGCTCGCTTATGTTCTTTCTAGCAACCTAATACACTTCCGCGCTCTTAGATTAAGCCCTAGTTCATAGAACTAGCGGTCAGCTCAAGCCTAAGCAATAAATACAACAATAAGCGAAAACCACAAAAGATAAATCCCTATTTGTGTCTAATTCAATGATTCATGGATCCCCTTGAAACCCTAAACCTAACTAATGAACTACTCAGACATGGAAACAGAGAACAAGCAAAGAGATGAAGAAGACATAGTATAGATTAAGAGAGAAAGGGTTTAGAATTCTTCTCAATAGATGCCGAGATTATTCTCCAAAGCTTACAATAATCAAGAGCAAAAAGTCTGAATAGAATAAAAAGCGGTATCAAGCGGTCTCAAGTGGTCTCAAGCGGTGCCGTCAAAGTGGCTAAAAATAGAGTATATATAGGTCTAGGTCGAATTTAGGTCAAAATAGGGAGTTTCCAAGACAAAACAGGAAAATCAGAAGTTTCCTTTTTCTTCTCGTCGGCCTGCATCGACTGATGCACTCCTTGCATCGGTCGATGGTCGTTTCTCTGGACATGTTGCATCGATCGATTGCCGATTCTGTGGGCCTGTTGCATCGATCGATGCACTCCTTGCATCGATTGATTGATGATCCTCGGGGCATGTTGCATCGACTGGCTCCATCGACCGGCTTCATTCTGCATCAGTCGATTGGAAATCTTTTGATGGTGTTGCATCGACCGATTGTGCTCTTTTCTTCACGGTTTCGTGCGTTTTTGCCCTCGTAACTCCAATTTCTTCCTTAAACGCGTTTTTACCTGAGATATCTAAATAAAGGACTAAAAGAATCTAAAAACGAACTTTGACTTGATAAAACGATTAAAAGAAATACCAAAACATACGATAGAAAATGGTAAAAACCAATTATATCGCATACCGACCGGCCTCAAGCCGATATTGCTTAATCGGTATGAAGGCAACAACCAGTACCGACCCGCGCCCACTTCCACACCGATCGAAAGTCACTCGGCATGCTTTTTCGGAACAAGCAATACCGATCAACTATCCTCCCCGTGCCGACTCATCTTCACTCGGCATCCAACTACAAGGCGTCCTCATACCGGCCAGAATTCACTGGGCATCATTTGGTCGGTATTGAGGCAGGAGCCAGTACTGACCCAAGCCACTTCCCATATCGACCAAACACTGCTCGGTATTCATCTTCAGGACATCCAATGCTGGCCAAGCTTTGAGTGGTATCAACAGGTCGACATCAGCACATGAACCAGTACCGACCGAAGGCAACACCCATACCGACACATTAGTACACACTGGCCATGGGTCGGCATCATCGACCGGCATGCACAAGAAGTAGTACGTACCGACCAAGATCCGGTCGGTATAGACCATCTCGACCCAGATTTGACCGAGTCAACACCCGGTTTGTCCCAGGTTGACCCGGTCGCCCATAATTTCTTATGAATACTTTAGACCTAATTTCTTACCTTTTCTTTAGGGTTCTAAGTGTTTGTAAGAGATATCTTCCTTTTATTTATGCAATCTAAGTTTGTTTTTCTTGATCTTTCTGATCTATCTCTTCTATCTAAATCATCTTAATCATCTAATCATCTAATCATCTAATCATGGGATTTAACACTTTCTCTATGGGATTTGTTGGATACCTCATGGTTAGTGAATATTCTTTTACAATCTAGGGATGAGCTAGATTTAGGGTGATCTAATGGATAGTTTATGATGTTTAGGGCTTAGATTAATTGATTTCCCTTGTTTCTAAGTGATCTTAATGCTAGATTATGCTTGAGAGAGTTAATCTAGATCTTAGGGAATTTCACATCCACAAGGTGTTTGATGAAATTTCTCAAATAGCTTAGTGAGAGATAAACATGCTTAGCCCTATGAGAGTAGTTGTTTAACGTGTTTATTGGTTGATTTGAATATTGATCTTAATGTTTGCTAATCATTTAATCACAAATGTGAGTTTGATTATGATTTAATGATTAGCAAAGGGATTAGTGCCTTGAGAAAGGATTAGTCATAATTAGTGATCATAACCTAGGGATTAGCATTGTGTGTGTATTTGAACATCATAAATTAGCTATAAGATCACTCTAATTCCATAACATCATCCTTGGATTCGCCTTTTTATTGCATTTAATCTCGTTTAGTATTGCTAGTTCTTATTTGTTTGTTTTTAATTTGGATTAGCTCATTAGATTAAACTTAAAAACAACCTTGCTTACCTTGAATTAAGGAGTTTTATGCATTCTTAGTGATTGAAACTTAACCCTTTTGGATTGATACCTCTTATGCTACATAGCATCTAGAGTAACTGATCTAGATAGATAAAATTCTACTATCAATTTGGCGCCATTGCCGATTGGGTTTAGTTTTCAACATTGATATTTTAAATCTTCTTGAGATTAAGCTTTCTTTTTCAGTTGGTTACTAATCTCTTTCACTTATTATTGTTATCTCTATCATATAGGTACATGCATACACGTGCTAGAGGCGACGCCGACTTAGTTGAGCCAAGGGACGATATACACCTTTTGGACCGAGGGATTAGAGCAAGGAGAGGAAGAGAACGAGCTCAACAACTTGAGAGGTTGGGTATGGAGAACGTTGAAGAACCACCGGTTGGGGATCACGAGCAACACCAAGCTCAACAGGACAATGGCCAACAACCTCACATGGCCGCCCATGCAGCAAGGGTTAATCGTGCACCACTTCACCCTCCACGAGCCCAAGACATTGTTGGAGCGTGTGATGCCGCTAATGCACACCAAAACCGTAAAGGAATTTAAGCCGCACCCGTTGAGAACAAAAATTTTGAGGTTAAGGCCGGCTTGATCAATATGGTGCAAAGCAACAAGTTTCACGGTCTCTCTATGGAAGACCCCTTGGATCATCTTGATCAATTAGATAGAATTTGTGGTCTCACCAAGATGAACGGAGTCTCCGAGGATGGCTTCAAACTCCGCTTATTCCCATTCTCACTTGGGGACAAAGCACACCAATGGAGAAGACTTTACCTCAAGGATCCATTACCACTTGGGATGAATGAAAAAGGGCTTTCCTCACAAAGTTTTTCTCACCATCTAGGACGGCGAAGTTGAGGAATGAGATTTCAAGCTTCACCCAACGTGGGAATGAGACTTTCAATGAAGCATGGGAACGATTCTGAAGCTACACAACGCAATGTCCCCATCATGGCTTCTTAGATGCTTCTCTCTTAAGCACTCTCTACCGTGGGGCATTGCCTAAGATCCGAATGCTACTAGACACGGCCTCCAACGGTAACTTCTTAGCCAAACACGTCAATGAAGCTATGGAGCTAGTGGAAAACCTTGCTCAAAGTGATGGCACATATGGTGATGACTATTATAGAGCTACAAGAACCACTAGTGACTTTGACGAGAAAAAAGGGCTAAAGAAATGAACGTTCTCAAGGATAAGATGTATAAGCAATCTGCCATGATGGACAAACTTCTCTTAAAGAAACCCAAATGTGGAGAATCCACAAGATCAAGTGTATCTACAACAAGGAGCTCAGCAAAAGAACTTCACTTCTCAAAACCAAGGTCAAGCCTCCAACACTCAACAACAAAACTATGTTCCCAAGAACAACTTTCAAGGGAACCAAAGCGGGTTTCAACCGAAGCAACCTTTTGTTCCACCCGGTTTCGGTCCACAAGCTCAAGGCAACATCTCTACGCCTCAAGACTTTGATATGAAGAACATTCTTCAACAAATTCTGCAAGGTCAAGCCAATGGAGCAATGGATATGAGTAAGAAGATGTCGGAAATCCATAACAAAGTGGATTGCTCTTACAATGATCTCACGTCTAAGTTTGAGACATTGAGTTCTAAAATCAAGCAACTTGAAGGCAAGGGAGCCGCTTCATCATCTCGTCCTCAAGGTACATTGCTGGACAAGACCGAAACTAATCCCAAGGAATACATCAATGCAATCACACTTAGGAGTGGAACGGAGCTTCCCACTAGAGAGCCTCCTTCTAATCTCAATGCGGACATTGAGAAACAAAGTTGGGGGGGGGGGCGGAACTTAAAGCCGAAGACGATATGGTTAGAGATGGTTTTGTGGGTAATGAAGACAAGGGTAAAGAAGTTGCTGCCCAAGAGAAGACCAAAGAGAAGCCTAAGAGGAAAGAGACGTTGTTTGTTCCACCACCATACGAGCCCAAGCTACCATTCCCGGGTCACTTCAAGAAGCAACTTTTGGAGAAATATAGAGCGGTCTTTGATGGATGCCTTTCTTCTTGTGCCTCAATACGCAAAATTTCTCAAGGATAGAACCAAGGAGTTAGAGAGTATGGTTGTACTTACTCATGAATGTAGTGCGATCATCCAAAAGAAGGTTGTACCAAAGAAGTTAGGGGATCCGGGAAGCTTCACTCTCCCATGTACTCTAGGAACTTTGGTATTCAATAATTGTCTTTGCGACCTTGGAGCTAGCGTGAGCCTCATGCCATTCTCCATTGCCAAGAAGTTGGGTTTCACCAAGTACAAGGCATGTAAGATCTCTCTAATCCTTGCGGATAGAAGCATAAGAAGCACAAGGATGTCTTGATGGTTGATGGTGATGATTTATGTTGATTTTTGTTAGATCCTTCACATAGGTTAGCTCTTAATGCTAGATTTAGATTGAGAGATCAAATCTAGAACTAAGGCATTTCACGCCCGAGAGGTGTTCGATGAAATGCTTGAACCAAGCCTTTTGTGAGCTTTTCACATCCTTGCCAATGAGAGTTGATGTCAAGGGTGATTAGTGAAATAATTGGGATTTTTTATTAATGCTCATTGATTATCTAATTGCAAATGAGAGTTTATGTCAATTAGGTGGTTAGTGAAGTGATTAGTGCCATGAGAATGGATTATTCATATTTATGAATCCCATATTCTAGGATAGTGTTTAATGCAATATTTGTCATCATTATTTGATTGTTAATCATTCTTTTGATAGTTTATTCCATGATCCAACGTTTTTATCTTGTTTTACTTTCTTGCACTTTTTAGATTAGATATAAAACAAAAACCCAAAAACATTTGCTCTAGCTTAAGAAGTTTCATGCATTCTTAGTGCATTAATCTTGACCCCTATGGATTGACATCTCTTATGCTACAATGACAAGCATAGAGGAATTGATATGATATGAACTAACAAAAATCCTTTATCAGTAGACACCGCTTCTAATGGAAATTTCTTGGCCAAGGAGGTGAATGAAGGCAATGGAGTTGGTAGAGAAGCTTGACCAAAGTGATGGAACGAATAGTGATGACTATGATAGAGCTTCACGAACAACAAGTGATTTTGAGTAACAAAGGAGAACCAAGGAAATGAAGGCTCTCCATGACAAGATGGAAAAGCAATCTACCATGATGGATAAACAAGCCACTATGATTGACAAGCTTCTAAATGCTTCTCAAAAATCAGTTCACTTTGTTGGTGATTTTGAAGCAAATCAAGGGTCCCAAGAACAAATGGTAGATTTGAGTAATCAAGAGGAAGTTCATTACGTTGGGAGCCACGGTGGCTATCAAAGGGGTTTCCATAACAATAAACAACAAAGCTTTGTTCCTCAAAATCAGTTTCAAGGGAACCAAGGAGGCTACCAAAACAAAGCTCCTCTCATGCCTCCACCTGGTTTTCAACAAGGTTTTTTGCCACAAGCTCAAGGTAACAACTCTATTCCTCAAGACCTTGATATGAAAAACGTGCTTCAACAACTTCTTCAAGGTCAAGCTAATGGAGCAATAGATATAAGCAAGAAAATGGAGGAAATCCATAACAAAGTGGCTTGCTCCTACAATGATCTCCACAACAAACTTGAGGCATTGAGCTCCAAAGTGAAACAAATTGAGACCAAGGGAACAACTTCCTCACCTCAAGGTTCTTTACCCGGAAAGGCAATACAAACCCCAAAAGAGTATTGCAATGCTATATCCTCAAATGATGAGCATGAACGCACAATTGAGGAGTTCTTAGGGCTACTATATAGTCCCAATGATACCGACCTTCCATCTAGAGAGCTTCCCTTAAATCTCAATGGGGACATTGAGCAACAAGGTGGGGAGGTGACCCTTGGGAATGAGGATGATGTGGTTTTTGTTGAAGAAAAGGGTAAAGGCATACATGAAGAGCAAGCAATTTCTACGCAAACGGAGGTTGAGAAGTCTCTCAAGAACGTGGTTAAGGAGAATAACGTGGGGACTCATGTGATGTCTAAGAAAGAAACCTCTTGCATTGGACCTTCTCATTATGAGCCTCCACTTCCATTTCCCGGTCGTTTTCTCACCAAGGCTCAAAAGAAAGTGCTTTCAAGCTTCAAAGCAATCAAGGATAAGATTGGAGCACCTTTGCCTAGTAAGAGTGATTTGTCTCAAGTCCCACAATACCAAAAGTTCATCAAAAACATATTTGAGAACCGAGAGAAAGTGGAAGAGCTTATGGCGGTCTTTGATTCACCAAGCATAACAAGGGTTTTGAGCCTAAGTCTATCCTTAAGCTTGGAAATCCCGGTAAGTTCTCCATCACTTGCTCTCTTGGAGACTTGAAGATAGATGATGCTTTGTGTGACTCGGGCTCGAGTGTGAACGTCATGTCCTTGGAGATGGTTAAGAGTCCTGGGATCAAGAGTATGGACGATTACCCCTCCACCATCACGTTTGGAGATTCTTCTCCAAGGAAACCACTTGCCCAACAGACTTCATTGTCATGGAGATAGGACAAACTAAAAAGCTCCCTCTCCTTCTTGGGACTCCATTCCTCAATACCACTGGTGCAAGCATGGACTTCACAAACAAGAGGGTGGTGCTGAAGAACGTAAATGATAAGCTCTTTTACCCAATGAAGCCTCCATCATATGGGCTTTGTGGGACGATCACTTGTGAGGATAATGAGGTTCAAACTCCAAGAGTTGAGTATGTGGGTATATGTGTGATGATATGTTACGGTAATGATGAGGAAGCCCTTACATTGGACGGTGATTGCTTAGAATCTATTTTCCATACCGCAATGGAGAATAGAGTTGAAAGTAGCAAGAGTGCTAAGAAGGGGACAAAGACCAAAACAAAGGTGAAAAACGGACCAAGCACACTTGATGGGGATGGGTCCATGGTAGACAAGCCTTCTACCGTGACACTTACTCCTTGGAAACATGAAGATGGGGTAATTGAATACAAAGTCAAGTGTAGGGGCTTTTGCTTCGGTTAAAGTAATCCTCACACCGAAGCTTAAAGAGAAGGGGCAAGCCGGTCTTCAAGAGGTCATGAGCAAGGTGCTTAAGCTTGAGCTCAAGAACCCACCAAGGAGTTCCAACACTCCTCTCACCCCCGCCTAAAAGGGTAACAAACGTCGAGCTTAGTGACGTTAAACAAAGCGCACTTGAGAAATTTCCATGTCTATCTTTGTAAATACTTTCTATCTTTTTAAGTGCTTTTTGATGTTTTTGTTAAGTGGTTTCAAGGTTTTTGATGGTGGCAAGGTCGTGGCAAAGCACAACGGTGTTTGATGTTGGAAAGCTCTCCATTCTCCCCATTTCCATAGTACCACTCCTCCATTGTAAGTAGCTTTTTTTCTTTTGAGTATTTGTATTTTATCTTTGTTTTTGTTCTCTTCCTTGATTTTTTTTATTTCACACTAGGACGGTGTGATTTAAGTTTGGGGGAGGGACCGGTATCTAATCATGTGTTTTGTGTTCTTATTTTGATTTTTGCATCATGAGTCTCATGCATATCATGCATTCATTTATGGCATAGAAAAATACAAAAAAAAAATCAAAAAAAATTTGAAAATTTCGAACACAAAAAGAAATCAACTAGTTGCATTTCATGTGTAAGATTGAGTCTAGTTTGCATATAGGTTGCATTGCATATTACATTGGGAGCAATGGTGATCCTTGTAGAGTATCACTTTAAGAAATTAGTTCAACGCCCACGTTCGTAGTTGTCTAATGCATTCAAGTGAGTTTGAAAGTAATGATGCACCATCTTTAGAAATCATGCATCAATGTTCTTGTCTTGATTGAAATAAGTTGTGAATTGAACTCAACTCTATTAATAAGAACCTTAATCTTGACTTGCAATTATCATATTTGTGCATCTTTGAATGAACTCGTGGATACCCATATACATACTTGGATCTTCTTTTTCCTTTTTACCACCCTTGTGGATCCAAGTAGCCATATCCCATTTTTGGAATGGTTCCCCACACCTTGAACTAACCTCCTTCCTAGCCAACAACTTTCGTGAGTGATGGAGAGGCCTACTTTTCGAGTAAACTTGGCAAAAAGTGTTAGGTTTAGGGCAACAAGGATGGATTCTCATGTAGATCTAGCTCCAACATCAAGGAGTTAGTCTAGGAGTAAGTTAGCTAGGATGGGAAATCTTGGGATGTTTGTTGGGGACGTATGAGAAATGATAAAGGAAAGGGATTTGGTGGAAAGAAAGGTGGAACGAAAAGGAAAGATAGGAGAAGGCAAAAGGGGAATGCAAAAATGTGAAGTGGTTGGTGACAAGGTATAAGATTAGCTCTTGGTATTAGATTTAGCCTCAAATTGCAAAGTGAAAAAGAAAGAAGCCAAAATTGGCTAAGGCATCAAGTGATGAGAAATGAGGCAAGACAAAGAAAAAAGAAAAAGAAAAGCAAAAGCAACGAGAAAGAGGAGCACCAAGCCAAAAGTTCAATGTAGAAGAAGAAATCCCCCAAGTGAGAAAAAGATGAAGTGGAGAAACAAGAAAGCATGTGGAACAAGAAGGCAAATGGCCTTGTGAAAAAGGGTAGCTTAGGTTTGGGGCATTATTTGTTAGAGAGGCTAGGGTTAGAGACATCTTAGGCATTTGGTAGATGAGAATTCACCCTTGTATGCATATGTTGCCTTTTACCTTTAGCATTTTGCTAAAGTTTGCTCATTCCTAGAGAGATCCTTGCATTGGAATACCCGCACATGTGATTGAGATCATCTTCATCTCAAAACCAAATCCCTTGGCCAAACAAGTTCATTTGATTTTGCATAAGCATGATTCACATAAACCATTAATGAATGTCAAGGGGTTGAAGGATAAGAATGCTTGTGTAGGTTGGGACTTGAGCTTGATGCATGTAGAGATAGAAATGGCTAACTCTTTTGGAGTAGACTCATTTGATGCATTTTAGAATTACAAACTTGGACGTTGAATTCAATTTCTTCTTGTGATGTTTTTGGATTCTAGCCCACACCTTCAAACCTCTCTCTTCTTGTTCTTGTTTGTTTGGTTGAGGACAAGCAAAGGCTTAAGTTTAGGAGAGTTGATATTCTCATATTTTACTCTTTTTAGCATGCATTTAACTTAGTATTTTGAGTCTCATGCATGTGTTTTTATAGTTTTCTTAGTGTTTTGGTCTTAATTAGAGTTTAGCTAGTTTGCATTAGGTAGTAGTGAGTCTTGAATCATTTGGAGTGTTTTCTAGGTGGTTGGAGACATTTTGGGGATGATTGGAGTGATGGAGCAAAAAAGAATGCAAGGGTCACCTGAGGTGTCTGAAAGATCTGGCCGGACGAAGGGTTTCCAATCGGAATTAGCTTCGAAGGTCTTCATCCACTCTTATTCCCAACGATCGATACCGACCGGCTTCTCTTTTCGTGCCGACCAAACACCACTCGGCATACATCTTCAAGGGGGCAGTACCAACCTGTCTTTGGGCGGTATCACCTGGTCGGTATCAGGTCAGGAGCAAGTACCAACCCAAGACACTTTCCATACCTACTAGATGTTGTCCGGTACTCAATAAGATTCAAAATCATGCCGACCCTCCTTTGCCCGGTACCCCTGGTCGGTATAAAGACATGCAATATCGACTCAGCCAATACCGACCCACTTGTGGTCGGTACAGATCACTCCAAACCAGATCCGACCGAGTGTTTGTCCCGGGTTGACCCGGTTCGCCCACTTTTGTTATAAATACCGCTAGACCTATTTTTTCATGATCTTATGCTTTCTTTTATCCTTTTCTTTTGCAAAGAAACTTCCTTTTAGGGTTATTAGATTTTTGTAAGAGATATCTTGAGTTTTTATGCAATCTAAAGTTTTAGTTTCTTAATTTTTCTAATCTCTCTTCTCATTAATTATCTAATAATGGGATCTAACACTTTTCTTATGAGATTTGTTGGATTCAACATGATTAGTGAGTAGTCCCTTTTGGATCATTTGGGTTTGGTAGATTAGGGGAATTCTTTTGTTAATCTTTGATGTCTAGTTCTCAATTATCTTGTTTCCTATCTTATTTAGTATTTATAATGCTAGATTAGGCTTGAGAAAGTTAAATCTAGATCATAAGGAATTTCATGCACACAAGGTGTTTGATGAAATTTCCCAATGAATTAAATAAGAGATTTTCATACTTAGCTCATAAGAATGATTGTCTAAGATGAATTTTGGCTAATAGAACTTGTGTTTAATGCTTGCTAATTACTTGTTCACAAATGAGAATTTGATCTTGATTGGGTAATTAGTGAAGTGATTAGTGCTAAGAGATTAGATTAATCTTGATTAATGTTCTAGGCTTAAGAAAATGCACTTGTGTGATTGTATAGACATCATTGCTTAGCTTAAGATTCCCCCCAAGTCAATTACCTTACCCAAAGATCTTCTTTTTAATCATTGTCTTAATTGTGAGAGCCGAAACTGACACAATCAATCTTTTGTCGAGACTTTTAGAGGGAACAAAAGTTTCTTGGGGAAAACACAGTAAGAGATCCAAAGATGGTATTTTATTGCTGTCAGGAAGCGTATGAGTACAAGAGCAAAGTTGCTAAGAGTTTATGCTAGGGTTTTTTTCCCCTGTTACAAATATGACTATGAATACTATTTTTTCCCCCGGTTGCTTCAGACGGCCACCGACTCGGGCTAGGGTAATTGTTGACCTGGGCCCATAATTTGGCCCACATGAATTGGCTAGCGATCCGTGCCTCAGCCCATTTGTAATCTGACGGGTTCGGCCTTTCTCTTGACGAACCGATTTGTCTTGGCTCGGGTTGGTTATGGTCCTTTGGCACGGATCAAACCCATGTGTCCTATTGCGGCTCGGGCCTCTCAGTCTCTTGCCCTCTTCGGGTCGGTATCTTGTTGCCTTGGAATGTTAAATCTTGAGTGGGTTAAAACCGACCCCAACATTAATCTTGTTTACCTTTTTTCTTCTTTGCTTTGTTTGAATTAGGAAGTTTTATGCATTCCTACTGCTTGGAACTTAACCCTTTTGGATTGATACCTCTTATGCTATATAGCATCTAGAGTAATTGATCTAGATACGACAAAAATCTTGTTATGAGTACTCTTGATTTTTTCAAATCCCGATTCACCCTAAATACCAAGAGAAGACGACATTTACATGTCCTTATGGTACATTTGCTTATCGAAAGATGCCATTTGGACTTTGTAACGCACCCGCAACCTTTCAAAGGTGCATGATGTCGATCTTCTCGGACTTAATTGAAGATATGGTTGAAGTTTTAATGGATAATTTCTCGGTCTATGGTTCCTCGTTTGCTTCGTGTTTGTCAAATCTTTGTAAGGTTTTCACAAGGTGTGAAGTGACGAACCTCGTGCTCAATTGGGAAAAGTGTCACTTTATGGTGCGGGAAGGCATTGTCCTTGGTCACAAGATCTCCGAGAAAGGGATAGAGGTTGACAAAGCAAAGATTGAGGTGATGCTGAGTTTAGAGCCTCCAAATTCGGTCACGGGAATCCGTAGCTTCTTAGGACACGCGGGCATCTACAGACGGTTCATCAAGGACTTCTCCAAAATCATGTGCCCACTCACTAGGCTTTTATGCAAGGAGACCGAGTTTGTGTTTGATGAAGAATGCCTCAATGCGTTTTTAGAGATCAAGAAGGCGCTTGTGAGTGCACCAATAGTCCAAACAACGGATTGGGAGTTGCCCTTTGAGATCATGTGCGATGGGAGTGATTATGCTGTTGGAGCGGTCTTAGGCCAAAAGAAAGATAAGAAGCTCCACGTGATCTACTATGCTAGTATGAAACTTGATGACACACAAGTTATGCAACCACGGAAAAGGAGCTCCTAGCGGTTGTGTTTGCGTTTGAAAAGTTTATATCCTATTTGGTTGGTTCGAAGATCATAGTGTACACGGATCATGGCGCACTAAGGCACATCTACGCCAAGAAGGACACCAAACGGAGGCTTCTTAGATGGATATTGCTTCTTCAAGAGTTCGACATGGAGATCATTGACAAGAAAGGCTTCGAAAACGGAGTGGTGGATCACTTGTCACAAATGTGAATTGAAGATGTGATCCCGATAGATGATTCTCTTTGTGAGGAACATCTTATGGTGGTCGGTATCTTGAAGAAGGGTTATGAAGCTGTAAGGGTACTTGAGGAAGCCGAGAGTTTGGAAGATGAAAGGTTGGCATGATACGCGGGCTGTGAACTATTTGGCTTGCGGGAGAGAACCACCAAGGTTGGAAGGATACAAGAGAAAGAAGTTTTTCCATGATGTCACCCGTTTCTATCGGGACGAGCCATACCTCTACAAGTTGTTCTCGGATAGCTTATACTGAAGATGTGTCTCAGAAGAAGCGGTGAACAGAATCTTGTATCATTGTCATGGCTCGGTTTATGGAGGACACTTTGCTTCTTTCAAAACCGCAACAAAAGTTCTTCACTCAAGGTTTTGGTGGCCGAGTTTGTTCAAGGATGCTCACGCCTTTGTCTCCACTTGTGATGCGTGTCAACGAAAGGGGAACATTAGCAAAAGGGATGAGATGCCTCAAAACCCAATCCTTGAAGTTGAGATCTCGTATACTTGGTTTTTACCGTTTTCTAACACATGCTTTGGTATTTCTTTTAAGTATTTTATCGAGTCAAAGTTCATTTTTAGAGTCTTTTAGTCCTTTATTTAGTTATCTCAGGTAAAAAGGCGTTTAAGGAAGAAATTGGAGTTACGTGGGCAAAAACGCATGGAATCATGCAGAAAAGAGCAAAATCGATCGATGCAACACCATCAGAGAAGTCCAAATCGATCGATGCAAGAAGTGCATCGATAGATGTGATGCCGGCAAAAAAGTTAGAATCAACCGATGCAAGAGTGAGGCTGATCGATGCAAAACCGAAGCCGATCGATGCAACCCCACCAGAAGATCCAGAATAGATCGATGCAAGGAGTGCATCAATCGATGGAGCATGGCCAGAGAATTCATAATCGATCGATGCAATATGTGCATCGATCGATGCAAGTCGGCGAGAAGAAAAGGAAATTTATGATTTTCTTGTTTTGCCCCGGAAACTGCCTGTTTTAACCTAATTCGACCAGAACCCTATATATACTCTATTTTAAGCCACTGCACCACTTTTTATCGCTTTATTCTCTATCCAGACTTTTGGTTTTTTAGCAATTTGTAAGCTTTGGAGAAGAATCACTGCGTCTATTGAGAAGAATTCTAAACCCTTTTCTTTCTTTGATCTATATTATGAGTTCTTCATCTCTCTGCTTGTTCTCTGCTACCATGTCTGAGTAGTTTCATAGTTAGGTTTAGGGTTTCAACGAGATCCATGAATCATTGAATTAGACACAGATAGGGACTTATCTTTTGTGGGTTTCGCTTAATGTTGTGTTTATTGGTTAGGCTAGGTTGACCGCCTTGCCTCTGATCTAGGGTTTAATCTCTACTACGGAAGTGTCATAGGTTGCTAGAAAGAACGTAAGCGAGCGAATTGTCCTTAGCCAACGGAAGTTGATATTAAGGCAATTCGTGAACATATTGAACCAACTCGTTAATGTTGGTCTAGAACTCTAGGTTCAACGGAATTTAAGATTCTAGGTTACTAGATTTGGTAATCAATAGCACGGAAGTGGATTGGTTAGATATTTATGTTTGAGTTTGAAACTTGTGTTTAATCGTTCCCTGAATAGTTGTCTGATTCATGATCTCTGGATTCTTGCGAGTAAACCCTTGAGCTAATGTTTTTCTCTTATTGAATTTACATTGTTTTTTTATTTGTTTCATTATTTTGCAATTCAAACCACAATCTTGTCTTAGCTTAGTTTCGAATTGTGAGAATTGTAGTGTAACCTTGGTCTCTGTGGATTCGATCCTAAAGTACTGCATTGACAACCGTTACGATTGCGGTAGTGTGAACGCCGTTGCCGGGGACCAATAGCGTTACCTTCAATTCTGAATTTGAAATTTAGTCTTAAGATTTACTAACGTATTCTATCTTATTCTCTTGTGTGTTTCGGGTGACTAACCAAAAGCTGGGTAGAGTTACCAGAAGCAAGGGCTCCGAGAACCTTTTTGAGCTCGAGAACCAAGAGCTAGCAAGGTTAGAACATACGAGCAGAAAGACAAAATCAAATCCCGTCATCATGGACGATTATAATGACAACCAACAGAATGCCGCAGTAACCGAACTTCAAAGGCTGCAACAGCAAGTGATGCAGTTGCAACTACAACAGCAACTGCAGCAGCAGCAGCCTGCCATCGATGTCCTGAGTACGACAGGTCTAAACGGGTCAACAGTGTGGATTCACAGAAGATTGATGAGCTGACCGTGAAGGTGAACTTGTTGCTGAAGGGAAATCAAAGAGGTGTGCAATCTTGCGAGAAGAAAGGCGATGCAATTTTCTGTCAGGGATCAGCTGAAGATGAAACTGATGAGCAGCAGGAGGTGCACTACGTTAGTGGACAAGGGTATGTGCAAAACAGAGGCTTCAACCAGAACTACAGAAACTATCTGAATCTGTCCTACAGAAGCCCCAATGTCGAAAACCCCCAAGACTAGGACTACCCCCAGCAAGCTCAACAAGCTCAAGGAAATTTTTTTGCGCAAAACACAAGCACCTCAGGTTTCTCTCAAGGTTTCCAGGGTCAGAACATGTTTCAAGGTGGGTTCCAGCAAAAACAACCGTTCAACACTTTCCAGACAACAAAGCATGTCCCGTTCCAAACCCCTGCAAGCTCAGCAAACGACTCTCAGGATGAGCTTAAACTTCTTATACAATAGCTTCTACTAAACCAACATCAATCCGCTAAAGAGATCAATGTCAAGGTTGACAACATGTACAACGATCTCAACGGCAAGTATGAAGCTGTATGTACTCATGTGAAGAAGTTAGACACCCAGGTTGCTCAAACAGCTGAAGCAATCAAGAGACCGTAAGGAGCTCTTCCAGGGAAGGTAGAGCAGAACCCAAGGAACGAGTTCGTCAACGCCATTACACTCAGAAGTGGGAAAGACCTGGAATCTGTTGCACGAAAAGGAAAAGGTGCTGATTTCGTGATTGATCTAGAGGAGGTTGACGAATAAACAACTCAAAAGGGAAAAGTTTCCACAAGTGTAGACGCTGCAAATAAGCCACAAGTGTTACCCTCTACACGTGTCTACACTCCAAGAGTTCCAAACCCCACTCGTCCAAGGAAGTCGCACAAGGACCTAGAAGAAGCCAAGTGCAAGGAGATGTTGAATGATCTCGTCGTAAAGCTTCCTCTTGTTGACGCAATCCAGATGATACATTCATTAAAGAAGTATATGAAGAGCTTGGTAACGAGTAAGGTATCTACTGAATATAGTATCATGATGGTTTCTAAGGATTTATCCTACAAAACAAGATGCCAAAGAAGCTAGGAGATCCAGGGAAGTTCGTTCTCTCCGTGTAGATTGGAGCAATGACTTTTGCTTTTTCTTTGTGCGATCTTGGCTCCAGCGTCAACTTGATGCCATACTCTGTAGCTAAGCGACTAGGATTCACAAATTTCAAGCAAACTAAGATCTCCTTAATGTTTGCCGATCGTTCCGTGAAGCTGCATGTTGGTGTTCTTGAGGATCTACATGTGCGAATTGGGGATGCATTCGTTCCTGCAGATTTCATGGTCCTAGAGCTAGATGAAGAACCGAAAGATCCTCTCATTTAGGAAGACCCATCTTGTGTATGGCAGGAGCCATCATAGATGTGGGGAACGGGCGAATAGATCTCCACCTGGTAGACATTGTCATGAGGTTTGAGATGGACAAGATGCTGAAGAAGCCTATGTTGGATGGCCAGACCTTCTCAAATGATGACTCACTAGAAATCTCTGACAAAGTAGTTGAAGAGATTTTAGTGGGTGACCCGTTGGAGACTGTTTTGACAAAGGTTGAGAGTGAGCATGGGTTTATGAATGACGATGGGACTGGTTATGCTAAGATGCTGAACTTAAGCCCGACAATGGGGAAGATGGTCGAGTACATCATATTGGATGGAGCTGCAGAGACGCCTCCAACAGCAAGCCCTCATGCGCCTTCTGCTGACCAGTGGAGCGAGCGTAAAGCTCCAAAAATCGAACTCAAACCACTCCCAGCTGGGCTAAGGTACGCATTTCTTGGCCCCAATTCTACTTACCCTGTGATCATCAATGCTGAGTTGAACAATGTTGAAACAGCTTTGCTTCTGTGTGAGCTACGAAAGTATCGTAGAGGTTTAGGCTACTCACTAGATGATCTCACAGGAATTTCACATGATCTTTGTATGCATAGGATACATCTAGAGGATGAATCAATGACTTCAATAGAACATCAGAGACGGTTAAACCCGAATCTAAAAGATGGTGTAAAGAAAGAGATAATGAAACTTCTAGAGGCGGGCATCATATATGCTATCTCTGATAGTACTTGGGTGAGTCAAGTCCATGTTGTGCCAAAGAAAGGTGGTGTAACAGTTGTTAAAAATGAAAAAAATGAGTTGATCCCAACTAGAACTGTTACAGGGCATAGGATGTGTATTGACTATAGGAAGTTGAATGCTGCTACTCGTAAAAATCACTTTCCTTTGCCTTTTATCGATCAAATGCTTGAAAGATTGGCTAACCACCCCTACTACTGTTTTCTAGATGGTTATTCCGGTTTCTTTCAGATTCCCATCCATCCAGACGACCAGGAGATGACTACATTCACATGTCCTTATGGCACTTTTGCTTATCCCATAATGCCATTTGGCTTGTGCAATGCCCTAGCGACATTCCAGCGATGCATGACGTCAATTTTTACTGACTTAATTGAGGACATCATGGAGGTTTTCATGGATGACTTTTCTGTCTATGGATCCTCATTTTCTGTCTGTCTTTCTAATTTGTGCAGGGTGCTACAGCGCTGCGAGGAAAACCATATGGTGTTGAACTAGGAGAAGTGTCACTTTATGGTCAGAGATGATATTGTCTTGGGTCACCGAATTTCAGAGTAAGGCATCGTAGTGGACAAGGCAAAGATCGAGGTGATGACTGGTCTCCAGCCTCCTGATTCTGTCAAGGGAATTAGAAGTTTTCTGGGACATGCTGGGTTCTCACTACAAGAAAACAGTTTTTTTACTACTGCAAAATCAGTCGGTAATCAGTAGCAAAACACCCTGTTACGACTGATTACCGACTGATTTCTGCAGTAGGTAAACGTCTAGTCGCTAAAAATATCAGTCGCAAAATTACGACTGATTTACGACTGATATTAGGCAGTCACTATTCAGTCGCTAATCAGTAGCAAAATTTTACGACTGATTAGTGACTGATCTTTGCTACTACAACCGTAGTCGGTAATCAGTCGTAACAATTTACGACTGATTAGTGGCTGAATAGCGACTGTAGTAAATTATAACGACTGAGTTACGACTGATTACCTACTATTTTTGCTACTTATTTACGACTGAAATGAGCATCGGTTTTGTATTTTGGCATTTACCGACTGTTTACCGACTGTTTATTTAATTTTTTTGTTACTGAAAACCTACTAGATTATCAATTTCATAATTTCTACTGAAAACCTACTAGATTAAAACTTAAAACTTGAAACTCTAAACTCTAAACAGAAGTGAAACAATCTGATAAACATAAACACCAAATATTATACACCAAGATATTCATACAACAAAATAACATAACTTTCATGTTCTAAACCAAAATGGAGAAATGGAGAAGTTTAAGTTTAAAGTTTCAAGTGAGAAGGGAGAAAGAAGTTAGCTAAATCAGTGGAGAGGAGGGGATGGACCATCAGCATCTGTTTCTTGGGCAAGGAATGCGAGGAATCGGTTGTCAGTTTTCAAGAACTTGTTCACAATCGCAAGCTCGGCGGTGTGGGCCTTTTGAGCAGTTGCAAGTCGAGCATTCTCTACTTCTTGCTGGGCGATATGAGCAGCTTGTTCCTCCAATTTCCTTTGAGCCGCTTCAAGTTGTTGTTGCATATGCTGGAAAGAAGCAGAGGTTTCCAGGTGTTTTCCCTTTCCCTTGAGCTGATTCTTGAGGCTTCCAATGCCAAACAGGTCTCCTCTATCATTTGTGAATGTAGACTACCAAAATAAAAGAAAGAAAATTAATACCAAACACTATATCATCAATCAAAATCCAAAACATAACAAATTAGTGAAGGAAGCACTTAACCTGAATAAAAAGCTCGTTATCCTCTTCAATGGATAGCTGTGGATGACGACCATCAAAAATCTCTGTGGTATCAGACTCGAGGTTAGACAACTTCTCTTGCTTTTTCTGCGTATAGAGCTCAGCAACTTGCTCCGCTTTTTTATCTACAAAGGTTCCATCTTTCTTAGTATTAGCCCTGATAAAAACCTCACCGAAACTCACTGGTCTGCCTAATTCAGCAACCTGAAATGGAAAAATGATAACCAGTAAACTAACTCAGTCAACGAAAATGCAACAGTCAATCAACACTCAATCAACACTAATCAGATTTAAACTTGAATGCAACACTCAATCAGATTTAAACCAACTCAGTCAACTTGAAAAGCAATAACAAAATACCACCATTTATCACAGATTGAAGCAAACATATAGTTTCCAGTGACTTACCATTTCTTGTTCGATTTGTCGGTAAGACTTCTGTCCAGAGGCGTGTTTGTGAGGCCCGAGACCTTTACGTTGAGACATCCGAGCTGCTGAGGTCGTTTCACTCTTTGTTATTTGGTCATCAGTGCTCCAATGTGCTTTCATTTCTTCCCATAACTTATCAGTGATCCATGTAGGTTGCTCATCATTACTCCTTGCACTGCTCACCATGTCTTTCAAGCGAAGTTGAAGTATGGCTTCGAAATGCTCTAGAACCAAACCTGTTAAAGATGGATCCCATATGTGTTTTTTCTACAAACAAAAGAGAAAGATTGGTGTTAGTCTATATAAAGCACATACACGTATTACACATAAGTTAGGTGTTACATGGGAGAGAATGTTACCACGAATTCAACGAACCATCGTTCTACTCTTTCCCTAGGCACACAGGATAAACTGTAGTTGGCGCCATCAAACTTATTGGTGAAACACTTTGTAATCTGCCTGGTCAGTGAGGATCGATCATAACCAAACCTACAAAAACAGAAAAAACTTCAGATTATCTATAATGAATTGAACGTAACAGTTAAGAGAGAAACTGTTAACAGAATGTAAAGAAAGTATGTTAGCTAAGTTATAACATTTCACAGAAAAAATGTTAGCTAAGTTATAAAGTTTCACTAAGAAAAATGTTTGGTCGTTTCATCTCTGACCAAACAAATCTCAATCTTTGTGTTTAAAACGCATCCAATGTACAAGCAAACACAAATAATCAGTAGAGGCAAGAAATTACCATGTTGAATTAGGCTGGAGGAGGTCGGGATCGAGGATGGTGATTTGATTCGGCCTTGGCGCAAGTAGCAGCGAGTTCAGAGCCTCTATCTGGTCTTGGGAGAGATTAGGCTCTATCGGACCATCGACATCAGATAGATCTTCATCTTCTGTTTCTGCTGTAGTGTGTGAATTTTGGGCTTCAGAACTATGAGGAGATTGACCTGCTCGATGTGGAGGCGTTTGAGATGGTTGAACTTGAGGCGCTGCAGATGGATGTTGTTGACTCGATTGAGCAGGTCGTTGATGAGCTTGAAGCATTGAAGCTGCTCCATTAGCAGACGATGCAGGTGCTCGAGTTTGAGCCGCACCACGAAACACTCCAAAAGGTGGAGCCGTTAGAGCGGCTGGATTTGCAGACGATACATGCGGTTGAGGTTGAGCAGAAGGAGATGCTCCAGAAGGTGGAGTATTTGAGCTCGGAAAGAGCGTCCTCGGTGGAGGGTAATCTTTCACATATGGAAGATTGTTGTTGGGGAGAACCGGCGGGACAGTTTCCGATGTCGGTTTTGGAGTGAAATCATACCGAGTGGGTAGACTGGCCAGTCTGGCTCTCGACGCTGTTTGTTTCAGTAGGATTAGCTTCCTCTTTCCACCCATCGCAACAGGAGAGGATGAATTAGGGTTTTCAAAAGTGAATCGACGAAGAGGAATTAGGCTTTTCGAGAGTGAGAGAGACAGAGCTTCGATGAAGCAGATAATCGAGAAAGATGAAGAGAGACGGATCGAGGAAGACGAAGAGAGACAGAATCGAGGAAGGAGGAAGACGATTAGGATTTCAAATCGCAGAGAGAAGTGAAGAGAAAAGAGGAATAAGGGTTTCGATAATGTCTAAGGGATATTTTAACAAATACGAAGGGGATTTAACACCCAATCCGATTCCAGACCCGATTAAATTTTTAAAAAATGGGTTTAGAATAACCAACAAAAATCCCTAAATCGCAAATCGAAGAACATGATTGTTCCCTAAATTAAAATCATTAAATCTTGAAACAGATAGAAAATGATCAAATGACAGCGAATTCGAGATTAAACTCGAATGCGTCGATATGATCTTCTTATAATTAGTACAGTGCTACACCTTCTGCATTTTCATCATCAGAATCTGATAAGTTACACTGGAATTCGTCATTTGGTTCCGCATCGCCGACATCGTAATCGAGATTTACTGGGTTTACTCCTGGTAGTGAATTCTCGACTACAAGATCTTCAATTGTAGTCAGCATTACATGATCATCAGTTTCTTGTTGTAAAAGAGTAGGTTCCGCGTCTACATATTCTCCTGAAATATTTCCCCTCGGGTTAAGTTTAACAACATTGTGCCACACATTCTTCGGTTTCTTCTTGTATGGGTACGGGATATAACAAACTTGATCCGCTTGAGAGGCTGTGCAATATGAATGTATAAAATCAGACATATATATATATATATAGGGTATCGAGAAAGTGATAAACGGTTTAGAGGAGATATATACGAGCGAACGTACCCAGAATAAATGGTTCGTATTTTTTGTATCTTTTCGATGGAAGAATGTCTACAATGCCACCATTGCCTCTCCGAGTGCCTCTACCGATCACAGGGTCGTACCACATACACTTAAAAAGTGTGACTCTCAAATTGACCACCCCCTCATACTCGAGTTCTATGATATCGGTTAAGATACCGTGGAAATCAGCTCTGTCAGCTGCATTGCTGTAATTCTCTCCAGTAACACATACACCATAGATAGATGTCTTTCTTCCCGCACTGTGATTCTGGGTATGAAACAAATATCCTCTTGTATAGTAGATGGACCAAGTTTTGGCCCTTTTCAGGGGTCCATGAATTATGTCGTGCACCCACGTTGGAAACGGAGTTGTGGCCTTCCAGTAAGTAACCTGCAAATAAAAAGTCAAATATCAAATATCAAATATATGTAGACATACATATTCTTTGATCCATGAAGGATATTCTTCAGCTCTTTTCGCCAGGATTTCTTTCTCAGAGAGGTTCAGATATTGTGTACTAATATAATCCTCGAAGAAACTATGTAACACCATAAAAATATATGAGAATTCGAGTATGGACTATAAAACATTTTAAGTTAAAGCCATTCCAACTTATACCTCTCAAGTGGCTCGAAATAACCCCAATTTCGCAAAACATATGCATGTGCGCATTGGTAGTCTTTATCTGGAAGCCAGATTTCCTGCATTGCGCCACTAGGCCGACCTACGTGTGTAAATATATCGGGGACTCCATCGAAATGATATTCGGGGACTTCACCTTCAGCAAATCGCCTTGACCTGACCAACGTAGTGATGATGAAATCATTTTATAATAGCTACCAGGTGTATACCAAATGGCTTAGTGAACATGCGAATAGTTGTAGGTTTTACCTTGATTTCGTTTGTATACTCGAGGGAAAATAGTGCTCTGTGAAATAAGATACCTCCTCCCTTAGATATGATTGAACAATCGATCCTGCTGCATATCTTTGGTTCTTTGCTTTCCCTTTCAACTTTTTGAAAAACCTTTCAAAAGGGTACATCCACCTGTATTGCACGGGTCCTCCTAATTCTGCTTCGTAGGGGAGATGTATAGGTAGGTGCTCCATCACGTCGAAAAAGGATGGTGGAAAGATCTTTTCCAAATTGCATATGATTAAAACTATGTTTTTTTTAAGAATTTGGACGCGACTTTTCTGCAAAGTTCTCGAACATAAGTCACGGAAAAATGCTCTAACCCCTACGATACAAATTGAAACAGCAAATGGTTAATATAAATTATAAGTGATTTATTTTCTTCAAATTATAAGTTAGTACCTGATAATGCAGTGTAGATGTTCCGGTCTAGTAGTTCTCCAAAGATAAATGGAAGTAGCCGCTCCATGAAAACATGACAGTCATGACTCTTCATCCCAAAAAACTTTTCATTCGCCAGATCAGCACAACTAGCTAAGTCTGAAGCATAACCATCTGGGAATTTTACCGATTTTTTCACACATTCCAACAAGCTTCTTCTGGCTTCTTCTGTCAATGAGTATTCAGGAAAAGGGGCTCTACCCTCATCATCAATATGTAAGTGTGGCCGAGAACATAATTCTTGTATATCCAATCTTGACGGGATGGTGTCTTTCGATTTACCCTTCACACGCATAAGAGTATTCATGATGTTGTCAAAAAAATTCTTCTCTATATGCATCAGATCGAGATTATGTCGAAGAGTGAGCTCCCTCCCGTACGGCAATTCCCAGAATATGCTTTCTTTGTGCCAGTTATGCTCTTTCCCAAAGCCAGGTTTCTTCTTATCGTGACCGTTGCCACCAACATCCTCTGTTTTAGGTGGCTTTACACGTTTCAACCGGTATAAATAAATTTGCTCACTGCTCAAAGACTCTGGTGGATAGTCTTTCTTAGCGTTTCTCTTCTTCAAAAAGTCTTTCGTATTCTTCCTTAGAGGATGATCATGAGAAAGAAATCTTCGGTGACAATCGAACCAACAAGTCTTTCTTCCATGCCTAAGATAAAAAGACTGTGTATCTTCCATGCAAATTGGACAAGACAATTTGCCATGGGTGGTCCATCCTGATAACATGCCATACGCCGGAAAGTCGCTTATCGTCCATAACAACACTGCTCTTAGTTTAAAATATTGATTCAACGAGACATCGTATGCATCGACTCCAGTAGACCACAGTTCTTTTAACTCATCAATGAGAGGTCGGAGGAAGATATCGAGACTAGCTCGAGGATGATTTGGCCTAGAATTCATAATTGTTAGAAACAAGTACTCCGTATTCATGCACATACCAGGGGGTAAATTATACGGAGTCAAGATCACGGGTCACAATGAATGATTTTTTGACATGCCAAATGGATTGAACCCATCTGTACACAATCCAAGATAAACGTTTCGGGGTTCTTTGGCAAACCGGGGATGTTGATCTTTAAAATATTTCCACTGCGCCCCATCATACGGATGACACATTTCTTCCTCATTTGCTTCGTGCTCGGCATGCCATCTCATTGCCGCTGCAGTCTTCTCGCTCTGATACATTCTCTTTAATCTGTCAGCAATAGGCATATACCACATACGACTATATGGTACATTGGTCCTACGGTTTTGCTCGTTAGGCATCCATCTTTTTGAATTACAAAACCGACACTCATCTAACCGATCATCATCTTTCCAGAAGATCATACAATTGTTAATGCAAACATCAATTGCATGACATGGGAGCCCCAAATTGCGCATCAATCTGTCTGTCTCGTAATGTGAACTGGTTGCCTGGTTTCCTTCTGGTAAATAATCTGTCAAGATTCCGCATACCGAATCCACTAACTTTTCACTCATATTATGATCTGCCTTATTTTGCATGATTCGAGCAGCTAAGGATAACTGCGAGTGACATTCACGACAACCATCGTATGATGGAGTATTCGCTCCATCTAACAAGTCGTAGAATTTTTTTGAATGATTACGTACCGGTTCTTCTACATTCTGATAATTACTAAAATCCTGATGATAGTAGTTATCAAAACTCACGTTATCACGAAACGCATCATTCACCATATCCACATATCTATCTTATACTACATTACCCACATCTTCATGAGTCCCACTTACATGCGGCCTATCAACATAACGGCTTCCTATATCCATATCCAGTTCTTTACCATGCTTATACCAAATATAATAATCTGGCATAAATCATCTACTATACAAATGTCTCAAAACTCTTGTACCCGGGATAAATTTCTCATTCTCGCAAACAAGACAAGGGCAGTGAAACATACCGCGATTTCTCTGCGCTAGAGGCTGGCTATTTGCAAATGCCACGAATTGATCCACCCCCGCTGTGAACTCTGCCGAGAGATTTCCCGTCGCTTCATCGAACCTATTATACATCCACTCCCGGAAATTACCATAACCCGACATTCTAAGTTGAGAAACCTTATTCTCTATTTGATTTGTGTTTATAAACTCTTTCTTTGCTTTGTATTTCTACAATTGTGACAAGAAAATTCGAGTATGGCAAATATATAGAAAATTTACCGACTGATTCCCGACTGAAAACCAAATTAGGTACACCTACCGCAAAATGAATTCCACGTGATTTATAACTACTTTTTGCTACTGATTTGCTACTGTTCTACGACCCACCGAATTCTGTCGCAAATCAGTCGCTAAATTTGCTACTGATTTGCGACAAAATTTTCCCGACTACAAATCAGTCACTATTCAGTCGCAAAATTACTACTGATTACCAACTGATTGTATTGGTCGCTAAATACTGACTGATTTGCGACTGTTTTAAATTAGTCGGCGGGAAGAAAAATAAATTTCTGATTTTCCTGTTTTTCCCCGGAAACTGCTTGTTTTAACATAATTCGACCAGAACCCTATATATACTCTATTTTTAGCCACTTTCACGGCACCACTTTTTATCGCTTTATTCTCTATTCAGAATTTTGGTTTTTTAGCAATTTGTAAGCTTTGGAGAAGAATCTCTGCATGTATTGAGAAGAATTCTAAACTCTTTTCTTTCTTTGATCTATATTATGAGTTCTTCATCTCTCTTCTTGTTCTCTGCTACCATGTCTGAGTAGTTTCATAGTTGGGTTTAGGGTTTCAACGAGATCCATGAATCATTGAATTAGACACAAATAGGGACTTATCTTTTGTGGTTTTCGCTTAATTTTGTGTTTATTGCTTAGGCTAGGTTGACCGCCTTGCCTCTGATCTAGGGTTTAATCTATACCACAGAAGTGTCGGGGGTTGCTAGAAAGAACGTAATGGAGCGAATTTTCCTTAGCCAACCGAAGTTGATGTTAAGGCGATTCATGAACATATTGAACCAACTCGTTAATGCTGGTCTAGAATTCTAGGTTCAACGGAAGTTAGGATTCTAGGTTACTAGATTTGGTAATCAATACCACGGAAGTGGATTGGTTAGATATTTATGTTTGAGTTTGAAACTTGTGTTTAATCGTTCTCTGAATAGTTGTCTTATTCATGATCTCTGGATTCTTGCGAATAAACCCTCGACCTAACACTTTTCTCTTACTGAATTTACATTGTTTTTTTTTATTTGTTTCATTATTTTACAATTCAAACCACAATCTTGTCTTAGCTTAGTTTCGAATTGTGAGAATTGTAGTGTAACCTTGGTCTCTGTGGATTCAATCCTAAAGTACTGCATTGACAACCGTTACGATTGCGGTAGTGTGAACTTTAGTTATTAATTGACTTAGTAAAACACTAAAATCAAAATTTTCGATGTGTGGGGAATAGACTTCATGGGACCGTTTCCATTGTCATACGAGAACCAATACATCTTGGTTGTGGTTGACTATGTCTCCAAGTGGGTTGAAGCAATTGCAAGTCCAACGAACGATGCAAAGGTGGTTCTCAAGCTATTCAAGACGATCATCTTTCCACGGTTTGGAGTTCCACGGGTGGTGATAAGTGATGGTGGTTCCCATTTCATCAACAAGGTGTTTGAGAGATTGCTTAAAAAGCATGGAGTCAAACACAAGGTAGCCACACCTTATCACCCCCAAACAAGTGGGCAAGTTGAAGTGTCTAACCGCCTGATTTAAGCGTTTTCACTCAGTCAATTAATACTAAAGTTCACACTACCGCAATCATAACGGTTATCAATGCAGTACTTTAGGATCGAATCCACAGAGACCAAAGGTACACTACGATTCTCACAATTATGAAACTAAGCTAGGATAAAAATATGGTTGGTTTTGGACAAGTAACGAAAGCAGTTAAAACGATGTAAATTCAATAAGAGAAAAATGTTAGGTCAAAGGTTTATTCGCAGGAATCCAGAAATCACAAATCAGACAACTATTCAGGGAGTAATTAAGCACAAGTTTCGAACTCAAACATAGATATTAACCAATCCACTTCCGTGCTCATGGTTACTAAACCTAGCATCCTAATCCACTTCTGTGCTCATAGAATTCTAGATCAGCTTAACGAGCAGGTTCAATATGTTCACGAATCGCCTTAATACACTTCCGCACTCTTAAGGCAATTCGCTCGCTTATGTTCTTTCTAGCAACCTAATACACTTCCGCGCTCTTAGATTAAGCCCTAGATCAGAGACTAAGTGATTAATTCAGCTTAAGCAATAAACACAACAATAAGCGAAAACCTCAAAAGATAAATCCCTATTTGTGTCTAATTCAATGATTCATGGATCCCTTTGAAAACCCTAATCCTAACTATGAAATCTACTCACACATAGTTGCAGAGAATAAGCAAAGAGATATGAGAGAATCATAAAGAAATTCAATAGATAATAAGAGGGTTCAGAAATCTTCTCCAAGTTTGTCAGAAGTGGTTCAGAGATCTTCTCCCAAGCATACAATTGAAAGAGATGAAAGATGTCTAAGAAAAATCAAGCTTAGCCTCAAAAGTGGCTGAAAAATAAATATATATAGGTCTTGGGTCGAATTAGGTTAAGTTAGGATCATTCTGTGGCAAAATAGGAAAAATCAGAAATTTCCTTTTTCTTCTCGTCGGCCTGCATCGACCGATGCACCTCCTTGCATCGGTCGATGGCTGTTTCTCTGGTCCAGTGCATCGATCGATGCACTCCTTGCATTGATCGATGCACTCCTTGCATTGATCGATGCTGGATTTCCTGGATGTGCTGCATCGACCTTTGCACTCCTTGCATCGGTCGATTGGAAAGTTTCTGGTGGAGTTGCATCGGTCGATGCACTCCTTGCATCGACCGATTCTGCTCCTTTCTTCACGGTTTCGTGCGTTTTCGCTCCCGTAACTCCAATTTCCTCCTTAGACGCCTTTTTACCTGATATATCTAAATAAATGACTAAAAGACTCTAAAACGGACCTTGACTCGATAAAAAGATTAAAAGAAATACTAAAACATATGGTAGAAAATGGTAAAAACCAAGTACATCACCGCAATATCAAGGCGATCTTGGAGAAAACCGTGGGAAGTTCAAGGAAAGATTGGGCGAAGAAGCTTGATGATGCTCTATGGGAACTATAGGACGGCTTTTAAGACTCCCATTGGAACTACTCCTTTCAATCTTCTATATGGGAAGTCTTGTCATCTACCGGTGGAGCTTGAGTACAAGGCGTTGTGGGCCGTGAAGCTTCTCAACTTCGATCTCAAGACGGCTCAAGAAAGGCGTTTAATCCAATTGCAAGAGCTTGGCGAGATCCGGCTTGATGCTTATGAAAGCTCCAACATCTACAAGGAGCGAACCAAGGCCTTTCATGACAAGAAGATTTTGCACAAGGACTTCAAGGAAGGAAATCAAGTGTTGCTCTTCAACTCAAGACTCAAGGTTTTTCCCGGAAAGCTAAGATCTAGATGGTCCGGTCCATTCACGATCAAGGAAGTGATACCATATGGAGCTTTTGTGCTTGTGAACAAGAATTGAGAAGAGTTTATTGTCAACGGGCAAAGGCTCAAACCGTATCTAGCTCATGAATCCATTGAGGAAGGGATCTCACTCCCTCTCAATGATGCTCCTCAAGCCTAAATGGGGTAACAAATGTCGAACTTAGTGACGTTAAACAAAGTGCTCTTGGGAGACATTCCCATGTTTATCCTTGTACATACTTATCTTTTTATGTTTTTCATCTTTCCTAGTTCGTTTTAATGTTTTTAGTGTATATAGGTTCTTGATGGTCTAAGAGGTCATGGTCAACATGCAAGGGAGTTAGGCGATGGAATTGTGTAATCCCCACCAGCCATACCGACCGACCACAGGTTGGCACCACCGGTCGGTATTCAATTTGTGAGGAGCACCGATCAAGAACACCGGAGGAAGACCACCTGACATTGAGTTGAGAGGAGGAGTACCGACCCGATTTTGGTCGGCGTCATCTGGTCAGTATGGAGGCAGGGACGGGTACCGCTCCACAACACCGATAGGATCGTGGTCGGTACAGATTTATGCAAAGAAGCATGACGACCGACTCCCGGTCGGTATCGTTCGGCCGGTATGAGACCAGGGATGGGTGCCTACCCACAATACCGAGAAGAATTCAGTTGGCACAAGCTGTGGAAAGGTACAATACCGACCAACCATGGGCCGGTATTGTTTGGGCAGTACAAACGAGAGATGTGTGCTGACGGGACGTACTAGGCTACTAACGGACGTACCAGAATTTGGGTTCATGACTCTAAGAACTTTAAAGATTGCATTTTCGGGAATTTCCTTGAGATTAAAAGCTTCTTATCTAGGCATTTGGGTTTAATGAATTATTATTTATGGATTAAAATGCTTCTTTCTCATGGAACAATATCTCATCTTGAATGCTCATGTTAGATCTTCATCGATGTTTTCTTGATACTCATGGTTTCTTTGAGAAAATGTAGGAACAATGGGAAGAGAGAGGGCTGCACCAAATCAAGACGAGACTCAAGCTCAACCCCAAGCCAAAGAAGCGGTTGTAGCAACAAGTTCCAAGGCCAAAGAAGCGGTTGTAGCCACAAGCTCCAAAGCCAAGAAAGCGGTTGTGGCTAAGAGCTCAAAAGGCAGGGGAAAGCAAATTGCTTTAGCACCATACTCCATGCACGGCCAATGGGAAGAATAAGAGCGTTGCTAGAGAGGATGAAGAAGAGAGCTTGGAGGCGGTTGACAAGAATAACCCCGGACCGAGTCCGAACGCGTCAAGAAGTACATGGCCATGGGGTTTGAACAAGGGTGGTTTGTGAATCCCGTAGTGTTGGAGAAGATGGGGATACTTGATGACGTGAAGATCATCTTCAACAACATGGGGCTTGGGAAATATTTTGGAATGGTGGATCAAGCTTACCAAGTGCAAACATGCAAATTTCTTGCATCATTAAATGTGGCTTTCTATGACGAAGGAGATAAGAAAAAAACTGCACAAACCGGGCATGGAATCATTGATTTCAAGGTGGATCGCTTCCCTTATAGGATGACCGTTCATGAGCTTAGTGAAATTTTTGGTTTCAACGAAGAAAGAACTCACGGAGGAGTACACTTTCACTATCCCGACAAAGAGCTTAAACACCTTTGGGACACTATTGGCTTCGGGTGTTACCATCCAGGCGCAAACAAGACTTCTCACATCCGAAATCCGGCCATTAGATATGTTCACAAGGCACTAGCTCATATGTTCTTCGCCAAGGTTGAGCATGGGACGGTTGCACTTGATGAAATGGAGTTGATGGGTCTCAGTTTGAAACCTCTTCTAAAGACTTTCCACAACGGAATGGAGTTCAAGGGCAATGAGAGAAACCCATCTCTAGCGACTATCTTGGTGCGACATTTGCTTCATTACTAAGCATGGGCATGGGGCACTAAAGGGAAGAAATCCGTGTTGAGTATTGGGTGGTTAATCATGCCTATTCTAAGGGCTAAGGGGATCAAATTAGCGGTTGACAAGTTGGAGATGGAGTGAATGGATGAAGCTTATCTCGCTAGAACCAAGTTCTTTAAGGGAAAGGTAGAAAGCAAATTTGCTTACAACCTCAAGCTTCACGGGAAGGATCCGGTTCAAGTCTTGTTACCTAACGCCTCTCTCACTAGTCTCCAAGAGAAAAGGAACATCTTCTTCTACCCCACCAAGGACAACTTCTACAACCCGGCCGTGGATCCACCAATCTATCTCATCCGCGAGAAAGGAGTCAAGAAGGCTAAGACCGCGAGGAAGGACACCACCGAGAACTCCAATGGGTCCGAGGATGAAGTTGCTAGTCCGTTCTCTCCAGAGCCTACGTATGGGAGTGAGCGGTATCACTTTGAGCTATATGATGGGGTAATGCCGGACGTTGCCACTCGCCACTTCCATCACCAAACTAGACTTCTCCAACGGTGGTGCAAGTGGCAAGACAAGACCATCCGAAAGCTTGTGAAGACGGTCAAGAGCATGGGAAAAACGATCAAAGAGCTAAAGGGGAAAGTTGGTGAGACTAGCACGTCTAGAGCCCGAGAGGAGATGCACTAATTGGAACAAGAAGGAGGTGGCGACTTGGACCATGGCCTTGCACTACACGGAGGAGAGATGGTGGTCTACAAGGGCATGCATCATTCGACAATCTCACCTCAAGAGGATCAAAAGGCCGAAAGGAAGGCCATGAGGTCTCCATCTCCATGCTCAACCAACCCATCATACTCCTTGGGGTCACAATCCCCATCCGAAAGTTTCTAAGGTAACACTCCAAACTTGTAAATAGTTTTATTTTCTTTTGAGTCTTTGCATTTTTATTTTTGTTTTGGGTTTCTTCCTTGAATTTATTTCACACTGGGACTGTGTGATTTAAGTTTGGGGGAGGGACCGATATCTAATCATGTGTTTTGTGTTCTTATTTTAATTTTTGCATCTTGAGTCTCATGCATTCATGCATTCATATAAGGCATAGAAAAACCAGAAAAAATCGAAAAAAATTGAAATTTTTGAAAAAACAACAAGAAATCATTTAGTTGCATTCATGTGTGGAATCGAGTCTAGTTTGCATGTAGGATGCATTGCATGTGCATTGGGAGCAATGATGAGCATTCCTTGTAGGGTATCACTTTAAGAAATCAATTCACCGCCTACGTTCGTAGTTGTCTAATGCATTCTAGTGAGTTTGAAAGTAAGGATGTACCGTCTTTAGATCTCATGCATCAATGTTCTCGTCTTGATTGAAGCAAGTTGTGAATTAAAGTCAACCATATTAATAAGGACCTTAATCTTGACTTGCAATTATCATGCTTATGCATTTTTAGTTGGACTCGTGGATACCCATATACATACTTGACTCTTCTTTTTCCTTTTTACCACCCTTGTGGATCCAAGTAGCCATATCCCATTTTTGGAATGGTTCCCCACACCTTGAAGTAACCTCCTTTCTAGCCAACAACTTTTGTGAGTGATGGAGAGGCCTACTTTTCGAGTAAACTTGGTAAAAAGTGTTAGGTTAAGGGCGACAAAGATGTGTTCTCATGTAGATCTAATTCCAACATCAAGGAGCTAGTCTAGAGATAGGTTAGCTAGGGCGGGAAGTCTTGGGATGCTTGTGGGAACGGGTGAGAAACAAAAAAAGAAAGGGATTTGGTGGAAAAGAAAGGTGAAACGAAAAGGAAGATGGGGAGAAAGCAAAAGGGGGATCCAAAAATGTGAAGTGGTCGGTGACAAGTTACAAGATCAGCTCTTAGCATTATCTTTAGCCTCAAAGTGTGCAAAGTGAAAAGGAATGAAGCCAAAAAAATTGGCTAAGACATCAAGTTATGAGAAATGAGGCAAGACAAAGAAAGAAGAAAAAGAAGAGCTAAGGCAACGAAAAGGAAGAGCACCAAGCCACAAGTTCAATGGAGAAGAAGATATCCCCTCCAAGTGAGAAAGAGATGAAGTGGAAAAAAACAAGAAAAGCGTGTGGGCCATGAAGGCAAAAGGCCTTGTGAAAAATGGTAGCTTAGGATTGGGGCATCATGGGTTAGAAAGACTAAGGTTAGAGACATCTTAGACATTGGGTAGATAAGAATTCACCGTTGTATGCATAGGTTGCTAAAATTTGCTCATTCCTAGAGAGATCCTTGCATTGGAGTACCCACACATGTGATTGAGATCATCTTCATCTCAAAACCTAATCCCTTAGCCAAACGAGTTCATTTGATTTTGCATAAGCATGATTCACATAAAACATTAATGAATGTCAAAAGGTTGAAAGATAAGAATGCTTGTGTAGGTTGGGACTTGAACTTGATGCATGTGGAGATGAAAATGGCTAAATCTTTTGGAGTAGACTCACGTAGTGCATTTTAGAATTACACACTTGGACGTTCAATGTGATTTCTTCTTGTGATGCTTGTGGATTTGAGCTCCCATCTCCAAACCTCTCTCTCTCTAGTTGTTCTTGTTTATTTGCTTGAGGGCAATCAAAGGAATAAGTTTGGGGGAGTTGATATTCTCATATTTTACCCATTTTAGCATGCATTCTACTTAATGTTTTGAGTCTCATGCATGTGTTTTCATAGTTTTCCTTAGTGTTTCGGACTTAAATAGAATCTAGGTTGTTTGCATTAAGTCCTAGTGAGTCTTGCATTATTTGGAGTGTTTTATAAGGACTTGGAGACATGTTGGAGATGTTTAGACGACCTTGGGACCAAATGCACTGGACCATGGATCAAGAAGAGGAAGCTAGAAGGAAAGGGGAGTTCTAGGCGACCATACCGACCGGCCTCCAGCTGGTATTGCTTGGTCGGTATGAAGGCAACAACCAGTACCGACCCACGCCCAATTCCACACCGATCGGAAGTCACTCGGCATGCTTTTTCGGAACGAGCAACACCGACCAACTCTCCACCCCGTGCTGACTCATCTTCACTCGGCATCCAACTACAAGGCGTCCTCGTACCGGCCAACATTCACTCGGAATCACTTGGTCGGTATTGAGGCAGGAGCCAATACTGACCCAAGCCACTTCCCATACCGACCAAACACTGCTCGGCATTCATCTTCAGGACATCCAATGATGGCCAAGCTTTGAGCGGTATCAACATCTCGACATCAGCACATGAACCAGTTCCGGCCGAAGGCAACCCCCATACCGACCAAAGACTGTCCGGTATCAACCTCAGGACACACCAGTACCGACCGGCCATGGGTCGGCATCATCGACCGGCATGCACAAGAAGCAGTACCGACCCAGCAGTACCGACCAAGATTCGGTCGGTACAGACCATCTCGACCCAGATTCGACCGGATCAACACCCGGTTTGTCAAAACTTAATTTTTGATCATCTCTTATCTTTTGCAAAAACGTTCCTTTTAGGGTTCTAAGTGTTTTTAAGATATCTTCCTTTTATTTATCCAATCTAAGTTTGTTTTTCTTGATCTTTCTCATCTATCTCTTCTATCTTAATCATCTTAATCATCTAATCATGGAATTTAACATTTTCTCTATGGGATTTGTTGGATTCTTTTAGAATCTAGGGATGAGCTAGATTTAGAATCTAGGGATGAGCTAGATTTAGGATGATCTAATGGATAGTTTATGATGTTTAGGGCTTAGATTAATTGATTTCCCTTCTTTCTAAGTGATCTTAATGCTAGATTATGTTTGAGAGAGTTAATCTATATCTTAGGGAATTTCACACCCACAAGGTGTTTGATGAAATTCCCCAAAGAGCTTAGTGAGAGATAAACATGTTTATCCCTATGAGAGTAGTTGTTTAAGGTGTTTATTGGTTGATTTGAATATTGATCTTAATGCTTGCTAATCATTTAATCACAAATGAGAGTTTGATTTTGATTTAATGATTAGCAAAGTGATTAGTACCTTGAGAAATGATTAGTCATAATTAGTGATCATAACCTAGGGATTAGCATTGTGTGTGTATTTGAACATCAAAAATTAGCTATAAGATCACTCTAATTCCATAACCTCATCCTTGGATTTGCCTTTTTACTGCATTTAATCTCGTTTAGTATTGCTAGTTCTTTTTTGTTTGCTTTTAATTTGGATTAGCTCATTAGATTAAACTTAAAAACAACCTTGCTTAGCTTGAATTAAGGAGTTTTATGCATTCTTAGTGATTGAAACTTAACCCTTTTGGATTGATACCTCTTATGCTACATAGCATCTAGAGTAATTGATCTAGATAGAAAAAATTCTACTATCAGTCCACGGTATCCGTCATGCGAAAACCTAACCACTTAAAATCTAACTTTCACCGGAGGATGCTAGATATTATGCAAAACATCATAATATCTAGCAGTGTTTCGGGTTACCGTAATTCCATCGGAAAATGCTAGATATTTTGCAAAACAGCAAGAGAGGATGGAGCTGTTGAAGTCCACAGTTTCCAGCCACTTCCTATTCGCATAAGTGTCGTTGCGAGTTTCTCCTTTTTCAGAACTTTTCTGCCATTCCCCCAGACTTGTATTTTTGTCTGGGTAATGATTCGAACGGCTTCTTACTCCTCATATACGAAACATGGTTGCCTTGGAATAAAAATATTGACTACCCTAAGACTCTTAGGCTTTTGTTTCCTTTCTCTCTCGATTATTATTATTTTTTTTTTTATTTTTTTTTTGAAAGGGGAAACGCCTTTAGAATAGGAGTCTTAGGAACGACGAAAATTACTATTATTGAAAGATTTCCAAGGAAACTTTTAAGCTTAAATTGTTGATACCTCTTTAACCAAATCCATCTAGTCTTCCGTCTTCTCGAGTGACTGAATCTGTGTCGTTCCTCCCTCTCCGGCGTTTTTGCACATATTTGCACATAAGACAACAAGAGAAGCAAGCATGAGGTTCGAAAATAATGGCTAGGGTTTGGGGTGTGGTACCACCTAAAGATGAACTGGCCATCTAGGAAAACAAAGAATGGTAAAAAGGAAAAGATGTCCTAGATGTATGATTCGTTGTCTCGCCTAAAACCTTTTATAAGAAAATTAAATTTAGATTAAGTTCAAATAGAGTGAGCTAGTATATCATGTCAGAAAGAATCTCTATGGGTCAAAATCCTCTAGGGATGTCGCATTGCAAGCACTCTAGCTACCGCCTAGTCTAGTACCAAACAACAAAAGAGCTGGCACGAGGAGATAGTGTAGAAGCACACATGTCGAATTCATCATAGTTTTGTCTCATATGTCCCTGCTTTGAAAACTGATTTTGAAAATTTTGATTTTTTTTTGCTCGTCCAGGAAAAACAAACTCAAAACAAACCAGAATTTGTTAGTAACAGATGAACATCCTCCCCCAGACTTAAATCGCATTGTCCCAAATGTGAAAAATCTATGAGAGGACGGTAACGAAATTGAATTTGGATTCGGAATGATGAAGTATACTTGCTTTACCGGGATATTTACAAACCAATATGGCGAGGCGAAGTTGCTGGTCGAGAGGTCGTAGTACTGCGGGTATAGTTGAGGCAGCCACAGTCGTCGATGAATTTCCCGCGGCTGGATGAGATGCGGCCGCGGTCACGGCTCGTTTTCTGTCTCTGCGATTTTTATTCGTCTTTCATTCGTTCTTCGTTTAAAAACCTGAAATTAAAAGAAACAAAAACCAAGTAAGAATTATCTAAAATGCTATTGAAAAGCAATAGTTAAAATACCGAGTGGGTTGCCTCCCACTAAGCGCTTTTGTTTTAAGTCGTTTAGCTCGACATAGTCGTTGGATTAAGCTGACGTTGGATCGATCAAGGCCATTACATCCTTCTCATGTTCTTCTGGTTCTGCGAGGTACAACTTGATATGATGTCCATTAACTGTGAATGTATTTCCGCTTTCATCCCAAAGAATTATGGCTCTGTATGGTTTGACCTCCTTTAATGGGAAGGGTCCTGACCATCTTGATCACAACTTCCCTGGAAAAAGATTAAGACGTGAATTATAAAGGAGAACTATGTCGTTTGCGGCCAAGGATCGGTGTATGATCTTCTTGTCATGGTACGCCTTTGTCTTCTCTTTGTATATCTTTGAGTTTTCATAATAGTTTTGCCGAATTTTGTCTAGTTTGTGTAGTTGGAGTAGTCTCCTTTCTCCAGCTGTCTTCATGTTCAAATTCATCTCCTTAATAGCCCATTATGCTTTGTATTCGATCTCTACAGGAACATGACATGCTTTTCCATAGACAAGATTGAACAGTGTTGTGCCTAGGGGTGTCTTGAATGCCGTCTGATAGGCCCAAAGTGCGTCGTCGAGTTTGGAAGACCAATCTTTGTGATTAGCTCCCTGCAAAATCGACTTGATCTCCCTATTAGAGATCACTACTAGGCCGCTTGTTTGAGGATGATATGGAAAGGCGACTTTATGCGTAACTCCATTCTTCTTTAATAAGTTTTCAAAAACTTTGTTAATGAAGTGAGATCCTCTGTCACTTATCACGATTCTAGGTACTCCGAAACGCGGGAAGATGATCGATTCGAACATCTTAATAACCACATTTGCGTCATTCGTAGGGTTCTTAATTGCTTCCACCCATTTAGAAACATAGTCGACAGCAACTAGGATGTATTGGTTCCTGAAGGAAGTTGGGAAAGGTACCATGAAGTTGATCCCCCATACATAAAAAATTTCGACTTTGAGATTTAGGTTTTGAGGCATCTCGTTCCTCTTACTTATATTTCCCATACGTTGGCATGAATTACAGCGTGAGATGTAAGCTTGTGCATCCTTAAACAAAGTAGGCCACCAAAAACTTGCTTGTAGAACTTTAGAGACAGTTTTGAAAGTAGTGAAATGACCTGCGTAAGCTGAGCTATGACATCCGAATAGTATTCCATCCATTTCCTCTTCAGCCACACATCGTCAGTACAAACAATTTGCACATCTCTTGTAAAGGTATGGTTCATCCCAAAAGTAGTGTCTTATATCGCGCAAGAATATCTTTTTCTTATACCCAAAGAATTGTGGTGATTCGATGTCTGCAGCAAGGTAGTTTGCAATGTGGCTGAACCATGGGGTGTTGAGAGCGTCTAACTGATATGTTCAAATTAATACCCTAAAAAGTACTAAAGCAGTGTTGTAGTAGAAGTAGGGGTCGAACACAAGAACTCCAGAATTCACGCAATAGATTTTATAGATTCGAATGAAGCTAAACCAAAAGATGTAATTGAAATGCAAGTGCGTAAATTAAAAGTGTTGTAAGTCGATTGGAAGAAAGGTAGACTCATGGTATTTCTCAGGAATTCAATGAATGTAGATAAACTAGCTAACATGATTCAGATTTAGCGCGGTTCTTGAACTCAAATCACTAAAGTATAGCTAACCAACTCTCGTTACGAAAACTATCTAAGTTTAAATCCTAGAATTTCAAATCTCTTTGCGAATCCTAAAGTCTAAACTAGCTTTTAGTTCAGGTTTGATTTGTTCACAAAACAACTAAACCAAATCTCTTTGCAAATAGTTATTTTGCTCACTCTAGGTTCTGTCAGGTAATTAATCGCACTCTCGTGCCTAACCAATTATCCTAAGATCTAAGTTCTAGGTGATCAGTCTAGAATTAGCTTTGAGAACAACCTAGGGCGAAGAACTAATTCAGATGGTGAATCCTAATTATTCAATTAACCTAACATTCAGAGAAAACCCTTATGAGAACCCTGAACCTAACGAGAGAACTACTCAGACATGGTAATTGAAACAATAAACATGACTGAAATAATACTCAGATAAATAATAAAAAGTAGAGTAACAAGAGGGTTCGAAATCTTCTCTCGGACGAACAGAGTCTCAGACTTGTCTCCCTCAGAAAGCTCTCTCACAAAACTCAGAATCAAATCAAGTGTAATCCGAATTCCCCTAGCCAAATTGACTAAAAACCTAATTAAAACTCCTAAAACACGTTTTGGGCTAAATTGTAAATAATAAAGTCTTCTGGGCAATTTTGCAATTCTTCAACTCTTCACAAAAGTCGCGACCCGTCTTGATGCAGTAGGTATCGACCGATACTAGGGTAGTATCGATCGATACTAAGGCTTCATATCAGGTACTCAGCTGCACGAACTTCTGTTTTGCTCCAAAATGCTCCAGAAAGCTTCAATATCTCCAATTATGCTCCAAACGTGCTAAAACCTGTAAAAGGCTCTAAAAGACTCCAAAATAGTATAAAGACTCTATAAAACGGACTTATATCATGGCTTAAAAGGGGTAAAAACCATGATATATCAACTCCCCCATACTTAGCCTTTGCTTGCCCTCAAGCAAATAGAAGACTGAACCAGAGAAAGAAGTTTGAAAACACCGAGACTCAGCTGTTCTTGGAACGTTGCAATGACCCTTTTCCCAAGCACCCAAATGTCACCTAACCATATCCAAATCTAACCACCATGTACTTCTCCGTAGACATTCGCAGTTTCCACAGACTACACACATTATTTCGCAGCTTCATTCAATTAAACCCATCATCGCCAGTTTCATCGCTGTGATTAATACCAAGAACCTTCTAGATTCTTTCCCATACAATATCATAACAAGGAACCACCCAATTTCACACTTTTTGTATCATTTTCTCTCCCCCAAACTTATTTCTTATCATATTTTCTTCTTCTTTTTATTTTTTTTTATTTTTTTTTATTTTGTTTTTTATTTTTCTTTTTGATTCGCATATACACATCAAGGTATGAGACGCGAGTATTGATGGTGTTTGCCACCGTATCGTCGGTTCTTCCCTCTCAATGTATCAAAGGGTGTAGGCGAATAATGGCATCATAGGAAAATCCTAGCCTCGCTTCCAACCTTTGTGTGATCATTCCTCACCAAGTAGAATAATGGGATCGTTGGAAACATTCCTAGCCCTCTACTTAGGAGAAAATCATTTCACCTTTTATACTCTTATTTATAAACTTATAATAGGGGAGAGAGATACCATTACTTTAAACACATGGGTTCCTTTGTTAGATATGAATGAGGAATCAAGCTCTATGAATACTGACCACATCGATGAAGTGCAAAAATTTGGCTCAGGCTTTAAAAGAACTCTGCTGGAAACATGTGTGTCTTCTAGTTAACTGGTCAGCCTTTGGATTTTTCATTAGTCGATCTGTAGCTGATTCTGTAACAGTGGACACTCATAAGCAAAATCAAAACAGCAGATTCAAGAACACGATCATAATCTCCAACAAAATTTTGACTCAATAAAACAAATTTGACACAAAAAACGACTGACTCTAAGAAAAACAAACACAATGTCAGCGACTACCTCCCCCAGACTTAAACAACACTGTCCCTAGTGTTATCAAGCCTGAGTTTGGTGAAAGAAATCAAATGAACCCAGTGGAATGTCAAAATCGAATAGGTTACCCGAGATGGTGATGAGTGTCGACCGACACTGCACTGGTATCAATCGATACCAGTGGTTGGTCGACAGAATTCCTCTTGACAGCGACAATTGTGCCCAAAAATTGTGTCAAACGATCCAAATGTGTTATGGTTAGCACTGTTAGATCACTCAAACACAATTTAAAAGCAACAAAAGATCAGAAAAGCATATGTTCCACAAAGTACTAACTGATAAAATGCTGACATAACGACTCAAAATAACAAAAGTCCAAACGAAAAGAAACAGAAAAGGGAAAAGAAAAACAAACGTGAAACCAGATAAACAGAGGACTAATCCTCCTCAGTAGCGTCAGAGTTATCGCCAACAGTGCTAGATGGTCCAGCCTGATGTGATGAGCGTGGTGAAATGGGACGCTGAGACGCCATGCAGCTGCATCGAGACATAGCACTCCAAATGGTCTGAAGACTCTCGACAACGTAGCGCTGGAACGGGTCCATCTCTACGTTGCTAAAACCCATGCTATTCTGTTGCAAGACGTGAAACCACATATTTGTTAGTTCTGAAACCACATTTGGATAACTATATGATGACTACGATTCCTTTACTTGTTATTCTTATTTTCCATAAGGTTTACTGTCTTGTTTGCTCATACTCGATTACCAAATCTATGGTATGTGAAAAAATAAGCCTTGAGATCATATAAGTGAGTAAGTGTGTATTCATGTTTACTCTTTCTTAAGATGAATGTTGTACTCTTATATATTTTGACATGAATGATGATTGTTGTGATGTTTTCTTTCACTGAATGTATTAAATCCACATTGTTCAATATACCATGCACAACTTGGATAGTAGTTATATGAGTAAGATGATTGAAACTTGGGTTTTTTTTCAATGAGCCATTTAGCAACGGAATTGCAATGAAGCTCAAGAAATCTGTTGCAAAACCCATGCTATTCTATTGCAAAATGTGAAACCACATATTTGTTAGTTCTGAAACCCAATTTGGATAATTATATGATGACAACGATTCCTTTGCTTGTTATTCTTATTTTCCATAAGGTTTAGTGTGTTGTTTGCTCATACTCGATTACCAAATCTATGGTATGTGAAAAAATATGCCTTGAGATCACATAAGTGAGTAAGTGTGTATTCATGTTAACTCTTTCTTAAGATGAATGTTCGACTCTTATATATTTTGACATGAATGATGATTGTTGTGGTGTTTTCTTTCACTGAATTTATTAAATTTACATTGTGCAATATACCATGCACAACTTGGATAGTAGTTATATGAGTAAGAGGAAAGAAACTTGAGTTTTTTTTTAAATGAGCCATGTAGCAACGGAATTGCAAGGAAGCTCAAGAAATCCGTTGTAAAATCAATAAATCCATTGCAAAATAAAGAAATATGTTGCAAAACCCATGTTATTCTTTTGCAAGAAGTGAAACCACATATTTGTTAATTCTGAAACCACAATTGCATAACTATATGTTGACTACGAGTCCTTTACTTGTTATTCATATTTTCCATAAGGTTTAATGTCTTGTTTGCTCATACTCGATTACCAAATCTATGGTATGTGAAAAAATATGCATTGAGATCATATAACTGAGTTAGTGTGTATTCATGTTTACTCTTTCTTAAATGAATGTTACACTCTTATATATTTTGACATGAATGATGATTGTTGTGGTGTTTTCTTTTACTGAATGTATTAAAATTACATTGTGCAATATACCATGCACAACTTGGATAGTAGTTATATGAGTAAGATGATTGAAACATGGGTTTTTTTCAAAATGAGCCATGTAGCAACGGAATTACAAGGTGGTAGCTCACGAAATCCGTTTCAAAATAAAGAAATCTGTTGCAAACCTCATGCTATTCTGTTGAAAGAAGTGAAACCACATATTAGTTAATTCTGAAACCACAATTGGATAACTATATGTTGACAACGATTCATTTACTTGTTATTCTTATTTCCTCATATTCGATTACCAAATATATGGTATGAGGAAAAATATGCCTTGAGATCATATAAGTGAGTAAGTGTGTATTCATGTTTACTCTTTCTTAAGATGAATGTTGGACTTTTATATATTTTGACATGAAAGATGATTGTTGTGGTGTTTTCTTTCACTGAATGTATTAAATTTACATTGTTCAATATACAATGCACAGCTTGGATAGTAGTTATATGAGTAAAATTATTGAAACTTGGGTTTTTTTTCAATGAGCCATTTAGCAACGGAATTGCAATGAAACTCAAGAAATCCGTTGCAAAACCCATGTTATTCTGTTGCGATATGTGAAACCACATATTTGTTAGTTCTGAAACCACAGTTGGATAACTATATGATGACTACGATTCATTTACTTGTTCTTCTTATTTTCCATAAGGTTTAATGTCTTGTTTGCTCATACTCGATTACCAAATCTATGGTAAGTGAAAAAATATGCCTTTAGATCATATAAGTGAGTTAGTGTGTATTCATGTTTACTCTTTCTTAAGATGAATGTTAGACTCTTATATATTTTGACATGAATGATGATTGTTGTGGTGTTTTCTTTTACTGAATGTATTAAAATTACAATGTGTAATATACCATGAACAACTTGGATAGTAGTTATATGAGTAAGAGGATTGAAACTTGGGTTCTTTTAAAAATGAGCCATGTAGCAACGGAATTGCAAGGAAACTCAAGAAATCCGTTTCAAAATCAAGAAATCCGTTGCAAAACCCATGCTATTCTGTTGCAAGATGTGAAACCACATATTTGTTAGTTCTGAAACCACATTTGGATAACTATATGATGACTATGATTCCTTTACTTGTTATTCTTATTTTCCATAAGGTTTAATGTCTTGTTTGCTCATACACGATTACCAAATCTATGGTATGTGAAAAAAGTATGCCTTGAGATCATATAAGTAAGTAATTGTGTATTCATGTTTACGCTTTTTTAAGATGACTGTTGCACTCTTATATATTTTGACATGAATGATGATTGTAGTGGTGTTTTCTTTCACTGAATGTATTAAATTTACATTGTTCAACATACAATATAAGACTTGGATAGTAGTTATATGAGTAAGATGTTTGAAACTTGGGTTTTTTTCAATGAGCCATTTAGCAACGGAATTGCAATGAAACTCAAGAAATCCGTTGCAAAACCCATGATATTCTGTTGCAAGATGTGAAACCACATATTTGTTAGTTCTGAAACTACATTTGGATAACTATATGATAACTACGATTCCTTTACTTGTTATTCTTATTTTCCATAAGGTTTAATGTCTTGTTTGCTCATACTCAATTACCAAATCTATGGTATGTGAAAAAATATGCCTTGAGATCATATAAGTGAGTAATTGTGTATTCATGTTTACGCTTTTTTAAGATGACTGTTGCACTCTTATATATTTTGACATGAATGATGATTGTTGTGGTGTTTTCTTTTACTGAATGTATTAAAATTACAATGTGCAATATACCATGAACAACTTGGATAGTAGTTATATGACTAAGAGGATTGAAACTTGGGTTCTTTTTAAATGTGCCATTTAGCAACGGAATTGCAAGGAAGCTCAAGAAATCCGTTGCAAAACCCATGTTATTCTGTTGCAAGAAGTGAAACCATATGTTTGTTAATTATGAAACCACAATAGGTTAACTATATGTTGACAACGATTTCTTTACTTGTTATTCTTATTTTCTACAAGGTTTAATGTCTTGTTTGCTCATATTCGATTACCAAATCTATGGTATGTGAAAAAATATGCCATGACATCATATAAGTGAGTTAGTGTGTATTCATGTTTACTCTTTCTTAAGATGAATGTTGGACTTTTATATATTTTGACATGAAAGATGATTGTTGTGGTGTTTTCTTTCACTGAATGTATTAAATTTACATTGTTCAATATACCATGCACAACTTGGATAGTAGTTATATAAGTAAGATGATTGAAACTTGGGTTTTTTTTCAATGAGCCATTTAGCAACGGAATTGCAATGAAGCTCAAGAAATCCATTGCTAAACCCATGCTATTCTATTGCAAGATGTGAAACCACATATTTGTTAGTTCTAAAACCACATTTGGATAACTATATCATCGATGACTACGATTCCTTTACTTGTTATTCTTATTTTCTACAAGGTTTAATGTCTTGTTTGCTCATACTCGATTGCCAAATCTATGGTATGTGAAAAATATGCCTTCAGATTATATAAGTGAGTAAGTGTGTACTCATGTTTACTCTTTCTTAAGATGTTGGACTCTTATATATTTTGACATGAATGATGATTGTTGTGGTGTTTTCTTTCACTGAATGTATTAAATTTACATTGTGCAATATACCATGCAGAACTTGGATAATGGTTATCTGAGTAAGAGAAATGAAACTTGGGTTTTTTTTAAAAAATGAGCCATGTAGCAACAGAATTGCAAGGAAGCTCAAGAAATCCGTTGCAAAATCAATAAATCCATTGCAAAATCAAGAAATCTGTTGCAAAACCCATGTTATTCTTTTGCAAGAAGTGAAACCACATATTTGTTAATTCTGAAACCACAATTGGATAACTATATGTTGACTACGATTCCTTTACTTTTTACTTTTATTTTCCATAAGGTTTAATGTCTTGTTTGCTCATACTCGATTACTAAATCTATCGTATGTGAAAAAATATGCATTGAGATCATATAAGTGAGTAAGTGTGTATTCATGTTTACTCTTTCTTAAGATGAATGTTGTACTCTTATATATTTTGGCAATAATGATGATTGTTGTGGTGTTTTCTTTCACTGAAAGTATTAAAATTACATTGTGCAGTATACCATGCACAACTTGGATAGTAGTTATATGAGTAAGAGGATTGAAACTTGGGTTTTTTTAAAAAATGAGCCATGTAGCAACGGAATTGCAAGGAAGCTCAAGAAATCCGTTTCAAAATCAAGAAATCTATTGCAAAACCCATGCTATTTTGTTGCAAGAAGTGAAACCACATATTAGTTAATTCTGAAACCATAATTGGATAACTATATGTTGACAACGATTCATTTACTTGTTATTTTTATTTTCCACAAGGTTTAATCTCTTGTTTCCTCATATTCGATTACCATATCTATGGTATGTGGAAAAATATGCCTTGAGATCATATAAGTGAGTAAGTGTGTATTCATGTTTACTCTTTATGAATGTTGGACTTTTATTTCTTTTGACATGAAAGATGATTGTTGTGGTGTTTTCTTTCACTGAATGTATTAAATTTACATTGTTCAATATACAGTGCACAGCTTGGATAGTAGTTATATGAGTAAGATTATTGAAACTTTGGTTTTTTTTGAATGAGCCATTTAGCAACGGAATTGCAATGAAACTCAAGAAATCCATTACAAAACCCATGTTATTCTGTTGCAAGATGTGAAACCACATATTTGTTAGTTGAAAAACCACATTTGGATAACTATATGATAGCTACGATTCCTTTACTTTTTATACTTATTTTCCATAAGGTTTAATGTCTTGTTTGCTCATACTCAATTACCAAATCTATGGTATGTGAAAAAATATTCCTTGAGATCATATAAGTGAGTTAGTGTGTATTCATGTTTACTCTTTCTTAAGATAAATGTTAGACTCTTATATATTTTGACATGAATGATGATTGTTGTGGTGTTTTCTTTTACTGAATGTATTAAAATTACATTGTGCAATATACCATGCACAACTTGGATAGTAGTTATATGAGTAAGAGGATTGAAACTTGGGTTCTTTTAAAAATGAGCCATGTAGCAACGGAATTGCAAGGATGCTCAAGAAATCCGTTTCAAAATCAAGAAATCTATTGCAAAACTCATGCTATTTTGTTGCAAGAAGTGAAACCACATATTAGTTAATTCTGAAACCACAATTGGATAACTATATGTTGACAACGATTCCTTTACTTGTTATTCTTATTTTCCATATGGTTTAATCTCTTGTTTCCTCATATTCGATTACCAAATTTATGGTATGTGGAAAAATATGCCTTGAGATCATATAAGTGAGTAAGTGTGTATTCATGTTTACTCTTTCTTAAGATGAATGCTGCACTCCTATATATTTTGACATGAATGATGATTGTTGTGGTGTTTTCTTTCACTGAATGTATTAAATTTACATTGTGCAATATACCATGCACAAATTGGATAGTAGTTATATGAGTAAGAGGATTGACACTTGGGCTTTTTTTAAATGTGCCATTTAGCAACGGAATTGCAAGGAAGCTCAAGATATCCGTTGCAAAACCCATGTTATTCTGTTGCAAGAAGTGAAACCATATGTTTGTGAATTATGAAAGCACAATTGGATAACTATATGTTGTCAACGATTTCTTTACTTGTTATTCTTATTTCCTACAAGGTTTAATGTCTTGTTTGCTCATATTCGATTACCAAATCTATGGTATGTGAAAAAATATGCCATGAGATCATATAAGTGAGTAAGTGTGTATTCATGTTTACTCTTTCTTAAGATGAATGTTGGACTTTTATATATTTTGACATGAAAGATGATTGTTGTGGTGTTTTCTTTTTTTGAATGTATTAAATTTACGTTGTTCAATATACCATGCACAACTTGGATAGTAGTTATATGAGTAAGATGATGGAAACTTGGGTTTTTTTTCAATGAGCCATTTAGCAACGGAATGGCAAGGAAGTTCAAGAAATCCGTTTCAAAACCCATGTTATTCTTTTGCAAGAAGTGAAACCACATATTTGTTAATTCTGAAACCACAATTGGATAACTATATGTTGACTACGAGTCCTTTACTTGTTATTCATATTTTCCATAAGGTTTAATGTCTTGTTTGCTCATACTCGGTAACTAAATCTATGGTATGTGAAAAAATATGCATTGAGATCAGATAACTGAGTTAGTGTGTATTCATGTTTACTCTTTCTTAAATGAATGTTACACTCTTATATATTTTGACATGAATGATGATTGTTGTGGTGTTTTCTTTTACTAAATGTATTAAAATTACATTGTGCAATATACTATGCACAACTTGGATAGTAGTTATATGAGTAAGAGGATTGAAACTTGGGTTTTTTTTAAAATGAGCCATGTAGCAACGGAATTACAAGGAAGCTCACGAAATCCGTTTCAAAATAAAGAAATCTGTTGCAAAACCCATGCTATTTTGTTGAAAGAAGTGAAACCACATATTAGTTAATTCTGAAACCACAATTGGATAACTATATGTTGACAACGATTCATTTACTTGTTATTTTTATTTTCCATAAGGTTTAATCTCTTGTTTCCTCATATTCGATTACCAAATCTATGGTATGTGGAAAAATATGCCTTGAGATCATATAACTGAGTAAGTGTGTATTCATGTTTACTCTTTCTTAAGATGAATGTTGGACTTTTATTTCTTTTGACATGAAAGATGATTGTTGTGGTATTTTCTTTCAATGAATGTATTAAATTTACATTGTTCAATATACCATGCACAACTTGGATAGTAGTTATATGAGTAAGATGATTGAAACTTGGGTTTTTTTTCAATGAGCCATTTAGCAACAGAATTGCAAAGAAGGTCAAGAAATCCGTTGCAAAACCCATGCTATTCTGTTGCAAGAAGTGAAACCACATATTTGTTAGTTCTGAAACCACATTTGAATAACTATATGATGACTATAATTCATTTACTTGTTATTCTTATTTTCCATAAGGTTTAATGTCTTGTTTGCTCATACTCGATTACCAAATCTATGGTATGTGAAAAAATATGCCTTGAGATCATATAAGTGAGTAAGTGTGTATTCATGTTTACTCTTTCTTAAGATGAATGTTGGATTCTTAGAGCATCCCCATTAGAGACACCCACATGAGTGTCTTTAAAATTAATTAATATTACATTTAATAATTTTTTAAGTTAAGACCCTCCACTTGTTTTTCACCTTCCATTAGTGACACCCTTAATGGTGTCTTAAAAATAAAAGAATAATTATTTATTTAAAATATGTCTTTTTAGTTTAAATTTATAAAATAACAAATGTTGGTTTAAACTTATGGAAAATTTTAAAAATAAAACTTAAAATTATAATTATATAATATTTTATAAAAAATAAATATATTACATTATAAATACTTTTAAGCATATATTACAATACGTGAAAACAAATTCAAACTTAAAATTGGATATAATAAACGGAAAACAAATACGTAGAATGATAGATACATATAAAAGCATTATCAAGAACGTAATTAACTCGGGTTTAATTTTGAGTGGTGCCAAATTTTTGCCAGATATGTTCAACCAAATCAGCTTTCAATTGGTTATGTATTGTTGTATCACGAAGTCGATTTCGAACGCCCATCATATTGAAGAGATTGGTAGGTATATCTGTAGAATACGTTAAATCCACATGTGAAGTCCCGCTTCCTTCTCCTTGATAGAATTCTGATACATTGTATAAACTGTATCCATCTCGTTCGTCTTCTACTATCATATTGTGCAATATGATACATGCTCGCATTATCTTTCCTATTTTTGTCTTATCCCAACTAAGAGCGGGATTTTTGACGATCGCAAATCGAGCTTGCAAGACCCCAAAAGCACGCTCGACATCTTTTCAGGCAGATTCTTGACATTGAGCAAATAATGAAGCTTTCAAACCTTGTGGAAGTGAGATTGATTGGATGAAAGTTGCCCATTTCGGATATATCCCATCAGTGAGATAGTAAGCCATATTGTATTGTCGCCCATTGATAAAGTAATCCACTCTCGGAGCTCGACCTTGTAATATATCATCAAAAACTGGTGAGCGGTCAAGAACATTGATATCGTTTAAGGTACCTGGAGGTCCGAAAAATTCGTGCCAAATCCAGAGATCTTGTGAAGCCACAGCCTCTAAAACGATTGCAGGTTTTCCTGATCCACGGGAATACTTCCCTTTCCAAGCTGTTGGGCAATTCTTCCACTCCCAATGCATACAATCAATGCTTCCTATCATCCCGGGAAATCCGCGTGCCTCTCCTTGATTGAGTAATCGTTGGAGATCCTCTGGTGTAGGCCTTCTTAGGTAGGTATCCTGAAAGAAGTAAATAATTCTGTCCACAAAATTTTCCAAGCATAAAAGTGCGGTGCTTTCACCGAGGCGAAGGTATTCATCCACCGCATCAGCTGCAAAACCATATGCCAGCATACGAATGGCTGTTGTACACTTTTGTAGTCCTGACAGACCCAACCTCCCGTAGCATCTCGTTTTTGTTGAAAGTATGGTACTCCATTGGATAGTGTATCAACAATACGTAAGAACAGTGGCTTGTTCATTCTGAAACGACGGCGAAACATAGTTTGAGAGTAAGTAGGATGTTCACTGAAATAATCATTCCATAACTGAGTGTGCCCTTCCTCGCGTCGTCTTTCAACAAAAGCTCGTTTACGCCTTGAACTAGTTGCCCCTTGATGATGGCCATAATTATCTATGCTTTCTTGAAATAGACTCTCAAAGTGTTCATCAAAAACTTGATCAAATTCTTCATCTAAATTTGAAGAAGACATGTTTGTGTGATAATAGAAAAGGGAAATGGATACAAGAGAGAAATGACAATTTAATGCGAGAGAGTTGGAATTGAAGTTTTGATTTCAGTTCTCAATATATAGACGACTTGTGAAACAAAGACATGACAGAATCCCATGCAAATTTGTTGTTTTCTGTCCCACTTGTGAGTTCACGGGCGTGAAACCACCACAAAGACTTCATCAATCATCTCTCCCATGTCCCCTCTTTCTGTCCCACTTGTGAGTTCACGGGCATGAAACCTCCACAAAGACTTCATCTATCATCTCTCCCATGTCCCCTCTTGTCTTTATCCTGAAATCAATAGCCAAGAAAGACGAAAGTAATAAGCAAAGAGTGAGCTAGACTCAATATCATTCAACATCAATCACTCATCAAATCTTTTAACTTTTCCATCAATGAAAAACAAAAGATTCCAATATTAAAAACAAAGGATTCAGATAATAAAAACACATCATAGATAATTAAAACAAAGCATACATAATTAAAACAAAGCATACATAATTAAAACACATCATACATAATTAAAAACAAAACAGACATCAACTAAAAACTATCCTAACATCTCAGCAATTAGCTTGTTTTTCAAGTTGATTTCATCCTCAGAAAGCTCTGTTTTGGCTATGAGACTTTTGAGAATTCGCTGCTTGGATAGTCTTTCTCTCACAGCTATGTCTTTCTTCTTGATCTCCCACATCCTCTGAAACTGTAACATTGAACTAGATTCACTTTCTGTCTTTTTCGCTTTGCGTTTGGCTGCTTTAACACCCGGAGGGCGAGGACAAGCTTCTTCCTCAACACGAGATGATGTACTTGAAGTTGAGGAGTATGCGCCACCCTCACCTAGCTTAGTTCTTTTGGAGCTGTCATTACCTCTATAGGAACTAGAACTACACCATTTCTGATCGTGCATAAGCTTCCTCCAAGCATGCTCTAGGGCGAACTTCACTTGATGATCGTTGAAGTACAACTCGTCAGCCATTTGGAGAACATCATCGTCAGACTGGCCACTACTTCTCCTACCCGAAGCTTGGCTGTAGCATCCTACGAACTTGTTGACACTCTCATTGATTTTTTTCCATCTCTGCTTACATTGATCGGCCCCTCTCTTTGGTTTACCCGCAACTGCTTCACTAGCAGCATAATAGGATGCAATTCGATCCCAAAAGGCAACCCCTTTTTGCTCATTCCCCACGATTGGATCTTTGCTGGTGTTTAACCAAGCACTAATCTGGACAACATCTTCAGGGACAGTCCATCTGCGTCTACCTTCTCTTGAGTTCTCATCTAGCTTACTCTCATCACTACATTGGGTACTATACTGAGGGATTTGTGATGAGCTCATCTGGATAGGAGAGGAAGAAGAAGGAAAAGTTTCAAGATTATTACTCTCTTGTCTATTCAAGAGGTCCATAAAGTTTTGAGAAAAACTATATGGATTCCTAGAAACCATAACATAAACAAGGAAAGATGAAAAAAGGCAATTTGGTTTGGACTGCTAGAGAAGATATGGTTTGGACGAGAAGATCTGGTTTTTGGACTGCATAAATAGCAAAAAGAAAGCTCTGTTTTTGTTTTTCAGTCAAATAGACACTCAAGTATTTGTTTGACAAAATTTAAGTCTGACTGATATACTTCTACAAAAGTTGACAGTAACTTTGACTAACTTTCTAATTAGTGGTGTATTGAACATCGACATATTTATATTTTTATCAATCTACGTGAAAGTATGCCAAAACAGAAGTTGCTAACAAATTTGGACCACCAAAAGTCATTACTAATATTCTCCTATTTCCTATCTTTTGTAACCAAAAACAGAAAGGGTCGTTTACTCATTACTCCTAGGCTACTAGTAAAAATAACAATGCAGTAATATTGAGAAGATGGAATATTTGAAAACTACGCACCTTGCCCAATTCTTCATTTTGTAATGTCGTCAGCTGGTGTAGAGCAAGAAGAGTACTGCAACAGAAAGAGAATCAAGTTAAAGAGATAAGTGATTGTTGAACTAATATGATAAAAGTTAAAAGTCAAGTTACTCACCTACGTATCTCAGCAAGATCATCGGTTAGCTCGTATCTTAAATAGTAGTAAAAATACAATTTTGAAGCAATGCCATCAACAATTTTTCTATTTACACTTTTGAGGCGACCAATGGTAGGTGCAGAACAAAGTTTGGCCTGAAAGATAAGAAAGAAAAGCACATCTGAAATTATGAAATCAACAAGATTAATAAACAAAGTATGTAAATGTTCATGTGATGTATCATCATTCATAGTTAAATCTATCATCTATGAAGCTAGAGACTCTCAGCAAATGCAAAACTCAACCCTTTACATAGCTATAATCATAGCATAGTAACACCTTAAAATAAAATGATCAAAAATAGAATTGAACAAAAACAGGAGATCATAAAATATGTATGGATCAAGTGTACACATAATCGAGACGTAGCAACGATCAAGTGACTATCATGGCTCAAGTGACTTAGAGTAAATATGTAAGGATCAAGTGACTATCATGGCCACTAAGCAAGAAGAACATTTACAGCAAATATTCATATCCCTCACAATGCCAGAATAAAACCCAAGATCATATGGGGAAGACCGCCATTGTAGTGCAAGGAAGCTTCTCAAAAACTAGACACTATAATAATAGAGATAGAAGAAAGGTAACCTCGTTGTAATTTTTCTGATCAATGAGAAAAAGAAGAACAATGAAGAAGCAGTAAATCTCGAGCTCCGCATGTAAATGCTTAGGAGGAGCTTGGGAAGTTGATGATGTTGTATCAACTTCCTTGTCATGTTCATCAGTCTGAACCAAGAATACAAATTCAAGAGTCAGTATATATAAAACAAGCTTCACGGGCATAACTCGAATATAGCTAGCTACTTCACTCTTAACTAAATCTAAAATTCGCAAATTACAGAACCTAAGCTCAGAATCACAATTACATGAAATCAAAGCGGAGAAGTGAGGCGATACATACCTTAACAAAATAAAAAAGACGAGTATGAGCCTCAGAACCAGGAACCAAAGCGAAATCAAGGAAAGAAGAGATCACAGAACCGGTGAGCTTCCGTCGTAGTCCCACGGTGAGACGCACAGCCAGAGCTACACGGCGGATTTTCTTGGTATATGATCCAGTATCAAACATAGCTGCAATCTCCTTCAACTCTGCCGAAAAAAAGCTCTCCCAATAATTCAATTTCGAAACACATCAAACAAACCTAGGAGCAGTTGTGAAATTAAGCGAAACTGAAGCATAGAGATGGAGATTTACGCTGTAGCGTGGAGGTAGGAGGAGAGACGGCCGATTAAGTTGAGGTGTGATTGCCTGCCATCTCCCAAGCCGAGTGCACAAAATCGATTCATCTCCATAGGCGAACAGAGAGAGATCGATTGCTCAAAATCGATTCATCAGATGCGAAATCGAAGCTTGGATCCGAACAGAGAGAAATTGATTGATCAAAATCGATGCAAAAATAGAGAGATACCGATGGCGATGATTTCTGTGTTAAACATGTTTAGAAAATACTCAGACAAATAGGATGCTGACACATAAGGTGTCATAACCGAACAAAAATGTCTTCACAAAGACACGGGTCTTGACTATTCATTCCGTGTTTTCTTAAGTTTTATCATAAAATATGGGGAAGACACCCACATAATTGTGCCATGCGGGTTTTTAAAAAAATGAGCCATGTAGCAACGGAATTGTAAGGAACCTCAAGAAATCCGTTGCAAAATCAAGAAATCTATTGCAAAACCCATGTTATTCTGTTGCAAGAAGTTAAACCACATATTTGTTAATTCCGAAACCACAATTGGATAACTATATGTTGACAATGATTTCTTTACTTGTTATTCTTATTTTCTACAAGGTTTAATGTCTTGTTTGCTCATATTCGATTACCAAATCTATGGTATGTGAAAAATATGCCTTGAGATCATATAAGTGAGTAAGTGTGTATTACTGTTTACTCTTTCTTAAGATGAATGTTTCACTCTTATATATTTTGACATGAATTATGATTGTTGTGGTGTTTTATTTCACTGAATGTATTAAATTTACATAGTGCAATATACCATGCACAACTTGGATAGTAGTTATATGAGTAAGAGGATTGAAACTTGGGTTTTTTTTAAACGAGCCATTTAGCAACGGAATTGCAAGGAAACTCAAGAAATCCGTTGCAAAATCAAAAAATCTGTTGCAAAATCAAGAAATTTGTTGTTAAACCCATGTTATTCTGTTGCAATAATTGAAACCACATATTTGTTAATTCTGATACCACAATTGGCTAACTATATGTTGACAATGATTCTTTTACTTGTTGTTCTTATTTTCCATAAGGTTTAATGTCTTGTTTGCTCATACTCGATTACCAAATCTATGGTATGTGAAAAAATATGCCCTGAGATCATATAAGTGAGTTAGTGTGTATTCATGTTTACTCTTTTTTAAGATGAATGTTAGACTATTATATATTTTGACATGAATGATGATTGTTGTTGTGTTTTCTTTTACTGAATGTATTAAAATTACATTGTTCAATATACCATGCACAACTTGGATAGTAGTTATATGAGTAAGATGATTGAAACTTGGGTTTTTTTTCAATGAACCATTTAGCAACGGAATTGCAATGAAGGTCAAGAAATCCGTTGCAAAACCCATGCTATTCTGTTGCAAGAAGTGAAACCACATATTTGTTAGTTCTGAAACCACATTTGGATAACTATATGATGACTACAATTCATTTACTTGTTATTCTTATTTTCCATAAGGTTTAATGTCTTGTTTGCTCATACTCGATTACCAAATCTATGGTATGTGAAAAAATATGCCTTGAGATCATATAAGTATGTAAGTGTGTATTCATGTTTACTCTTTCTTAAGATGAATGTTTCACTCTTATATATTTTGACATGAATGATGATTGTTGTTGTGTTTTCTTTTACTGAATGTAGTAAAATTACATTGTTCAATATACCATGCACAACTTGGATAGTAGTTATATGAGTAAGAGGATTGAAACTTGGGTTTTTTAAAAAATGAGCCACGTAGCAACGGAATTGTAAGGAAGCTCAAGAAATCCGTTGCAAAATCAAGAAATCTGTTGCAAAACCCATGGTATTCTGTTGCAAGAAGTGAAACCACATATTTGTTAATTCTGAAACCACAATCGGACAACTATATGTTGACAACAATTTCCTTACTTGTTATTCTTATTTTCTACATGGTTTAATGTCTTGTTTGCTCATATTCGATTACCAAATCTATGGTATGTGAAAAAATATGCCTTGAGATCATATAAGTAAGTGTATATTCATGTTTACTATTTCTTAAGATGAATGTTGGACTCTTATATATTTTGACATTAATGATGATTGTTGTGGTGTTTTCTTTCACTGAATTTATTAAATTTACATTGTGCAATATACCATGCACAACTTGGATAGTATGAGTAAGAGGATTGAAACTTGAGTTTTTTTTAAATGAGTCATTTAACAACGGAGTTGCAAGGAAGCTCAAGAAATCCTTTGCAAAATCAAGAAATCTGTTGCAAAATCAAGAAATCTGTTGCAAAACCAATGTTATTCTGTTGCAAGAAGTGAAACCACATATTTGTTAATTCTGAAACCACAATTGGATAACTATATGTTGACTACGATTCCTTTACTTGTTATTCTTATTTTCCATAAGGTTTAATGTCTTGGTAATCGAAAATGAGCAAACAAGACATTAAACCACATATAAGTGAGTTAGTGTGTATTCATGTTTATTCTTTCTTAAGATGAATGTTAGACTCTTATATATTTTGACATGAAAGATGATTGTTGTGGTGTTTTCTTTTACTGAATATATTAAATTTACATTGTTCAATATACCATGCACAACTTGGATAGTAGTTATATGAGTAAGATGATTGAAACTTGAGTTTTTTTTCAATGATTTATCTAGCAACAGAATTGCACGAAGCTCAAGAAATCCGTTGCAAAACCCATGTTATTCTGTTGCAAGAAGTGAAACCACCTATTTGTTAGTTCTGAAACCACATTTGGATAACTATATGATGACTACGATTCCTTTACTTGTTATTCTTTTTTTCCGTAAGGTTTAATGTCTTGTTTGCTCATACTCGATTACCAAATCTATGGTATGTGAAAAAATATGCCTTGAGATCATATAAGTGAGTAAGTGTGTATTCATGTTTACTCTTTCTTAAGATGAATGTTGGACTCTTATATATTTTGACATGAATGATGATTGTTGTGGTGTTTTCTTTCACTTAATGTATTAAATTTGCATTGTGCAATATACCATGTACAACTTGGATAGTAGTTATATAAGTAAGAGGATTGAAACTTGGGTTTTTTTTTAAATGAGCCATTTAGCAACGGAATTGCAAGGAAGCTCAAGCAATCCGTTGCAAAATCAAGAAATCCGTTGCAAAACCCATGTTATTCTGTTGCAAGAAGTGAAACAATATGTTTCTTAATTATGAAACCACAATTGGATAACTATATGTTGACAATGATTTCTATACTTGTTATTCTTATTTTCTACGAGGTTTAATGTCTTTTTTGCTCATATACGATTACCAAATCTATGGTATGTGAAAATATATGCCTTGAGATCATATAAGTGAGTAAGTGTGTATTCATGTTTACTCTTTCTTAAGATGAATGTTGGACTCTTATATCTTTTGACATGAATGATGATTGTTGTGGTGTTTTCTTTCACTTAATGTATTAAATTTACATTGTGCAATATACCATGCACAACTTGGATAGTAGTTATATGAGTAAGATGATTGAAACTTGGGGTTTTTTTCAAAAATGAGCCATGTAGCAACGAAATTGTAAGGAAGGTCAAGAAATCCGTTGCAAAATCAAGAAATCTGTTGCAATATTAAGAAATCTGTTGCAAAACCCATGCTATTCTGTTGCAAGAAGTGAAACCACATATTTTTTAATTCTGAAACCACAATTGGATAACTATATGTTGACTACGATTCCTTTACTTATTATTCTTATTTTCATAAGGTTTAATGTCTTGTTTGCTCATACTCGATTACCAAATCTATGGTATGTGAAAAAATATGCATTGAGATCATATAAGTGAGTAAGTGTATATTCATGTTTACGCTTTCTTAAGATGAATGTTGGACTTTTATATATTTTGACATGAATGATGATTGTTGTGGTGTTTTCTTTCACTGAATGTATTAAATTTACATAGTGCAATATACCATGCACAAGTTGGATAGTAGTTATATGAGTTAGAGGATTGAAACTTGAGTTTTTTTAAAATGAGCCAATTAGCAACAGAATTGCAAGGAAGCTCAAGAAATCCATTGCAAAATCAAGAAATATGTTGCAAAATCAAGAAATCTGTTGCAAAACCAATGTTATTCTGTTGCAAGAAGTGAAACCACATATTTGTTAATACTGAAAGCACAATTGGATAACTATATGTTGACAACGATTCCTTTACTTGTTATTCTTTTTTTCCGTCAGGTTTAATGTCTTGTTTGCTCATACTCGATTACCAAATCTATGGTATGTGAAAAAATATGCCTTGAGATCATATAAGTGAGTAAGTGTGTATTCATGTTTACTCTTTCTTAAGATGAATGTTGGACTCTTATATATTTTGACATGAATGATGATTGTTGTGGTGTTTTCTTTCACTTAATGTATTAAATTTGCATTGTGCAATATACCATGTACAACTTGGATAGTAGTTATATAAGTAAGAGGATTGAAACTTGGGTTTTTTTTAAATGAGCCATTTAGCAACGGAATTGCAAGGAAGCTCAAGCAATCCGTTGCAAAACCCATGCTATTCTGTTGCAAGAAGTGAAACCACCTATTTGTTAGTTCTGAAACCACATTTGGATAACTATATGATGACTACGATTCCTTTACTTGTTATTCTTATTTTCCATAAGGTTTAATGTCTTGTTTGCTCATACTCGATTACCAAATCTATGGTATGTGAAAAAATATGCCTTGAGATCATATAAGTGAGTTAGTGTGTATTCATGTTTACTCTTTCTTAAGATGAATGTTGGACTCTTATATATTTTGACATGAATGATTATTGTTGTGGTGTTTTCTTTCACTTAATGTATTAAATTTACATTGTGCAATATACCATGCACAACTTGGATAGTAGTTATATGAGTAAGAGGATTGAAACTTGGGTTTTTTTTAAATGAGCCATTTAGTAACGGAATTGCAAGGAAGCTGAAGAAATCCGTTGCAAAATTAAGAAATCCGTTGTAAAACTCATGTTATTCTGTTGCAAGAAGTGAAACCATATGTTTGTTAATTATGAAACCACAATTGGATAACTATATGTTGACAATGATTTCTATACTTGTTATTCTTATTTTCTACAACGTTTAATGTCTTGTTTGCTCATATTCGATTACCAAATCTATGGTATGTGAAAAAATATGCCTTGAGATCATATAAGTGAGTAAGTGTGTATTCATGTTTACTCTTTCTTAAGATTAATGTTGGAGTCTTATATATTTTGACATGAATGATGATTGTTGTGGTGTTTTCTTTCACTTTATGTATTAAATTTACATTGTGCAATATACCATGCACAACTTGGATAGTAGTTATATGAGTAAGATGATTGAAACTTGGGGTTTTTTAAAAAATGAGCCATGTAGCAACGGAATTGTAAGGAAGGTCAAGAAATCCGTTGCAAAATCAAGAAATCTGTTGCAAAATTAAGAAATCTGTTGCAAAACCCATGCTATTCTGTTGCAAGAAGTGAAACCACATATTTTTTAATTCTGAAACCACAATTGGATAACTATATGTTGACTACGATTCCTTTACTTATTATTCTTATTTTCCATAAGGTTTAATGTCTTGTTTGCTCATACTCGATTACCAAATCTATGGTATGTGAAAAAATATGCCTTGAGATCATATAAGTGAGTAAGTGTATATTCATGTTTACGCTTTCTTAAGATGAATGTTGGACTTTTATATATTTTGACATGAATGATGATTGTTGTGGTGTTTTCTTTCACTGAATGTATTAAATTTACATAGTGCAATATACCATGCACAACTTGGATAGTAGTTATATGAGTTAGAGGATTGAAACTTGAGTTTTTTTTTAAATGAGCCATTTAGAAACGGAATTGCAAGGAAGCTCAAAAAATCTGTTGCAAAATCAAGAAATCTGTTGCAAAACCAACGTTATTCTGTTGCAAGAAGTGAAACCACATATTGTTTAATTCTGAAACCACAATTGGATAACTATATGTTGACTACGATTCCTTTACTTATTATTCTTGTTTTCCATAAGGTTTAATGTCTTGTTTGCTGATACTCGATTACCAAATCTATGGTATGTGAAAAAATATGCCTTGAGATCATATAAGTGAGTAAGTGTATATTCATGTTTACGCTTTCTTAAGATGAATGTTGGACTCTTATATATTTTGACATGAATGATGATTGTTGTGGTGTTTTCTTTCACTGAATGTATTAAATTTACATAGTGCAATATACCATGCACAACTTGGATAGTAGTTATATGAGTTAGAGGATTGAAACTTGAGGTTTTTTTTTAAATGAGCCATTTAGAAACGGAATTGCAAGGAAGCTCAAAAAATCTGTTGCAAAATCAAGAAATCTGTTGCAAAACCAACGTTATTCTGTTGCAAGAAGTGAAACCACATATTGGTTAATTCTGAAACCACAATTGGATAACTATATGTTGACTACGATTCCTTTACTTATTATTCTTGTTTTCCATAACGTTTAATGTCTTGTTTGCTCATACTCGATTACCAAATCTATGGTATGTGAAAAAATATGCCTTGAGATCATATAAGTGAGTAAGTGTGTATTCATGTTTACTCTTTCTTAAGATGAATGTTGGCCTCTTATATATTTTGACATGAATGATGATTGTTGTGGTGTTTTCTTTCACTGAATGTATTAAATTTACATAGTGCAATATACCATGCACAACTTGGATAGTAGTTATATGAGTTAGAGGATTGAAACTTGAGTTTTTTTTAAATGAGCCATTTAGCAACGGAATTGCAAGGAAGCTCAAAAAATCCGTTGCAAAATCAAGAAATCTGTTGCAAAACCAATGTTATTCTGTTGCAAGAAGTGAAACTACATACTTGTTAATTCTGAAACCAGAAATGGATAACTATATGTTGACTACGATTCTTGTACTTGTTATTCTTGTTTTCCATAAGGTTTAATGTCTTGTTTGCTGATACTCGATTACCAAATCTATGGTATGTGAAAAAATATGCCTTGAGATCATATAAGTGTATATTCATGTTTACTCTTTCTTAAGATGAATGTTGGACTCTTATATATTTTGACATGAATGATGATTGTTGTGGTGTTTTTTTCACTGAATTTATTAAATTTACATTGTGCAATATACCATGCACAACATGGATAGTAGTTATATGAGTAAGAGGATTGAAACTTGGGTTTTTTTTAAATGAGCCATTTAGCAACGGAATTGCAAGGAAGCTCAAGAAATCATTTGCAAAATCAAGAAATCTGTTGCGAAATCAAGAAATCTGTTGCAAAACCAATGTTATTCTGTTGCAAGATGTGAAACCACATATTTGTTAATTCTGAGACCACAATTGGATAACTATATGTTGACTACGATTCCTTTACTTGTTATTCTTATTTTCCATAAGGTTTAATGTCTTGGTAATCGAATATGAGCAAACAAGACATTAAACCACATATAAGTGATTGGTGTGTATTCATGTTTACTCTTTCTTAAGATGAATGTTAGACTCTTATATATTTTGACATGAAAGATGATTGTTGTGGTGTTTTCTTTTAATGAAAGTATTAAATTTACATTGTTCAATATACCATGCACAACTTGGATAATAGTTATATGAGTAAGATGATTAAAACTTGAGTTCTTTTTCAGTCAGCCATTTAGCAACGGAATTGCAATGAAGCTCAAGAAATCCGTTGCAAAACCCATGCTATTCTGTTGCAAGAAGTGAAACCACCTATTTGTTAGTTCTGAAACCACATTTGGATAACCTTATGATGACTACGATTCCTTTACTTGTTATTCTTATTTTCCATAAGGTTTAATGTCTTGATTGCTCATACTCGATTACCAAATCTATGGTATGTGAAAAATATGCCTTGAGATCATATAAGTGAGTAAGGGTGTATTCATGTATACTCTTTCTTAAGATGAATGTTGGACTCTTATATATTTTGACATGAATGATGATTGTTCTGGTGTTTTCTTTCATGGAATGTATTAAATTTACATTGTGCAATATACCATGCACAACTTGGATAGTAGTTATATGAGTAAGAGGATTGAAACTTGGGTTTTTTAAAAACTGAGCCATGTAGCAACGGAATTGTAAGGAAGCTCAAGAAATCCGTTGCAAAAGTAAGAAATCTGTTGCCAAACCCATGTTATTCTGTTACAAGAACTGAAACCACATATTTTTTAATTTTGAAACCACAATTGGATAACTATATGTTGATTACGATTCCTTTACTTGTTATTCTTATTGGCTAGAATCCTTTCGATTCCATTAGTAATGAGGATTCGGAATATCACTATCACACATTGATCAATCAAAGAGATATTAGATCAAAACACTATGTATGGATGGTATGAACTGCCTAAACAAGAATTCTTGGCCCAATTATGGAATAATTGGTTTACGTTCTGTAAGAAACACTTTTAAATGCGACCTTGGTTTCGTAGGAGCACGTCTAAAAAATGGGAGCGATTTCATGCAAATCTACAATTGCTAATTTTATATCATTTTAGATTAAAGGTTTAGTTTCATATTCTCTTCAATATTCAAAAAAAACTAGGTTAAGAGATAATTGAGCGTGTCATGATGTTGTTAGAATTTCATATAGACCTTTATGGCCTTGGCCTGTAAATGGACCTTTATGAGCCTCTAAAATATCGTAGACAGTTTATATGGGGCGTAGGCCTCCCTCGTAGTGGCTCCGTTCCATGCCTCATTTCATAGGGAACTAAATTCAAATAAAAAAGAAGGCCACTCCACTCTATTTCGACAAAAGACCCATCCCCAAGTTCCATAGCTTTGAGTCCGCTATCCCGAGCATGATTAAGAAGGCTTCTTATTCCACAACAACGAAAGCACTTTTTCACTCTTTCCTATACTAGAAAAGAACTGTCTTTTCTGTATACTTATGTATACTTTCCCCGGTTCCATTGCTACTGCGGGCTTTACGCAATCGATCGGATCATCTAGATATCCCTTCAACACAACATTTTTTTTTCTTGGTTGTCGATGTATAACCATGTCCCACACTTGTCCGACTGTTGCTGAGCAGTTTTTGGATATCAAACGGACCTCTCCAGAAGGTAATTTTAATGAATCGTAATCAACATATAGTTATCCAATTGTGGTAATCGAATATGAGCAAACAAGACATTAAAAAATATGTATAAATCGATCTTTCTATTAGTTGTTGAATCTCTCTTTGATTGATCAAAGTGTGATAGTGATATTTGGTAATAGATTTGGTATTCGAATATGAGCAAACAAGACATTAAACCTTATGTATAAATAGATCTTTCTATTAGTTGTTGAATCTCTCTTTGATTGATCAATGTGTGATAGTGATATTCCGAATCCTCATTACTAATGGAATTGAAAGGATCTATGAATTGATAAACATAATAGTTTATCAGTCTGGATTTATGTTGACAGAAGAATCATGGTATGCACTTCCGTGTACTAGCTAAAGCTTTACGTAAAATTTTGCATTGAACAACTCTCTATAACTCTTTTTCTAGGTATCATTAATATTCCCAGAATTACTACAATATTAATAATTGAATTCATATATTAATATATAATTCGTCTTATGCCTTGAAGAGGACTCGAACCTCCACGCTTTTTAGCACGAGATTTTGAGTCTCGCGTGTCTACCATTTCACCACCAAGGCATCTTGAAAGTGAATCGTATTCCATAAATATGATATCTATCTAGTACAATAAATGGAGTTTTCCAAAAAAACCTGCTAGTGGAGGAAGACCTCCTAGGGATAAGAGACATAGAGCTAAAGAGAGAGCCAAAAAAGGATCTTTTGTGTTCGCAAGGGCCAACTTGATCCTCTTCCCCAGGGATCATTCCCAGACGAGGGAACCCTAGGAGAGCCGTCCTATATATCCACTCATGTGGTACTTCTACCATATATAGAAGAATTCTACGATATATATAAGATCCATCCGTATAGATATCATCATCTACATCCAGAAAGCCGTATGCTTTGGAAGAAGCTTGTACAGTTTGGGATTCTTTGATTACAGTTAGTATTAGTAAGAGGGATCTTGAACTAAGAAATAGATTCTAGAAGCTAAAAACCAAAATCCAATTGAACTAAGAAATAGATTTTTTAAATGAGCCATTTAGCAACGGAATTGCAAGGAAGCTCACAAAATCCGTTGCAAAATCAAGAAATCCGTTGCAAAATTCATGCTATTCTGTTGCAAGAAGTGAAACCACATATTTGTTAATTCTGAAACCATAATTGGATAACTATATGTTGACTACGATTCCTTTACTTGTTATTCTAATTTTCCATAAGGTTTAATGTCTTGTTTGGTCATACTCGATTACCAAATATATGGTATGTGAAAAAATAAGCCTTGAGATCATATAAGCGAGTAAGTGTATACCCTCGAGTGCAATACATCGGATAAACACTTGGAACAAAAGTAGGGCCACGCACCATCTCAACATACCACGTGGGAAATTCTACCCCGGTAGTAGTCATATGATCAACCTGTACAAAGTGTGGACAATCGTAAACAATATGTGCTAATGTAAGCATGTGAAATTTAGTTAAATTGAGGGAAATGGAGCACTTACGTAATATTGCAACCAACCCGAGAATTCATTCTGTTTACGGACCGCAAGCTCATCCTCTGTGCAATTTGGAAACCAATTACGAATTTGGTCCATGTATATCCTATAAAAAATATAGATTATGCAAAAATACTATCAAGGATTTTTGGTAATTACTAAACATCAAAATCAGGTACGTACCTCTCATATTCCAAAACGTCGTCGTAGTTTGTCAGAATATATGTATGCAAATGTCTTTGTTCCTCCTTTGTTAGTCGCTGAGGCCTCCCTTTTCCACTAAGCCTTCCAATTTGTGTAAATATATTTGGGACATATACCGGATACAGCGGTTTTTCTCCTCCATCATCATGCCGTGCAGGTCGTCAACTTTTAGTCTTCACCGAAGATGGAAAGTAGTAGCTCGCAAAGTTGGATGCTTCTTCATTAATGCTCTGTGCAACAATAGAACCCTCGACTCTTGCAAGATATTTCACCTTTTTCTTTAGGTGGAACATATACCGTTCAAAAGGATACATCCATTGATATTGAACTGGCCCACCAAGTGCTGCTTCCCTAGGGAGATGAATAGGAAGATGTTCCATAACATCAAAAAATGTGGTGGAAATATTTTCTCGAGGTTGCATAGGAGAACCGGTATCTTCTCCTCCACGTTTCAGATACCGTCTACTGTAAGTGATCTCGTACATAGATCCCGAAAGAAAGCACCGATCCCTGCATATATATATATATATATATATCGAACTATATATAATTTTGTAAATGTACCTGCAATAGCTCCATGGACGTTTCTAGGAAGAAAACCGGCAAAGGCAAATGGAAGGAGGCGTTGCATGACAACGTGACAATCATGACTCTTCATCCCTGAAAACTTCCCTTCTCCAATATTAACGCAATTACAAAGGTTAGATGCGTATCCGTTTGGGAATTGAACACTATGCGTAATCCAGTCGAAGAACTCCTTCTTTGAAGGCTCATCCAAACGGAAAGCGGGGGGCAGTGATTTTCCGTTCGCCATTACATGGAGATCCTTCCGCGAACAAATATCTGGCAAGTCCAATTTGGTCTTCAAATTATCTTTCGTCTTCCCTTGCACATTTAGAATAGTATTCATGATGTTGTCAAAAAAAAAATTTTCAATGTGCATACATCTAGATTATGGCGCAGCAGATGGTTCTTCCAATATGGCAAATCCCAAAAAATACTCCTCTTGTTCCAATTGTGGTACTCGCTACAACCGTCTACGGGAAAATGACCATTACCACCACATAAAACCGTCTTCTCAGCACCAAAATCTCTCAACTGAGTGATGATGTTATTCCCATCCGGCTCAGGAGGTGAACCATCAAATACATTTTTTTACCCTTTTTAAACAATGTCGTGCTCCGACGATTTAAATGATCATGCGGTAGAAATCGTCGATGACAGTCGAACCAAGAAGTCTTTTGACCATGCTTTAACTGGAACGCATCAATGTTATCTTGACAATAAGGGCACGCCAACCTTCCATGAGTCGACCATCCATATAGCATACCATATGCTGGAAAATCACTTATGGTCCACATAAGTACCGCACGGATCGTGAAATTATGTTGCAGAGAAACATCGAATGCTTGAACACCATCTTTCCATAACATTTTCAACTCATAAATTAATGGCTGCAAGAAAATATCAAGGGATCTCTTAGTATGCTCCGGTCCGGGGACGAGAATCGTGAGGAACAAAAACTCTCGTTTCATGCACAAACTAGGCGGCAAATGATAAGGTGTGACGATTACTGGCCACAATGAATATTGTCTCCCATGTTTTCCAAAAGGGTTGAATCCATCTGTTGATAACCCGAGGTATACGTTCCTTGGCTCATACGCAAAACTAGAATAGACCTCTTGAAAATGTTTCCACGCTTCTGCATTTGAGGGATGAGCAATCTCTCCATCTGAGTTATGATCTGCATGCCATCTCATAGGTCCTGCCGTGCGCTCGGATTGATATAACCTCTTCAACCTCTCTGTTACCGGCAAATACCACATCCGTTTATATGGAACTGGTACTCTGCCACCCGTTTCCTGATACCGAGGTTTCTGAAAAAAACGACACGTGAGACGGTTTTTGTCCTTTCTCCAGTAAATCATACAATTGCCGATGCACACATTTATCATCTGATACGGCAATCCAAGACCAGCTACAAGTTTCTGAACCTCGTAGTATGAAGCCGGTGAGATATTATCTTCAGGTAAAATATCTTTTACAACATCAGCTATCACATCCACACAATCCTCCGCCAAGTTGAAATCCGTCTTTACAGTCATCAACCTGCTTGCAATTGATAAAGGCGATATTCCCTCTCTACATCCTTCGTATACTGGATGCTTAGCTGCATCTAACATATCAATAAACTTCCGAGCTTCCAAATTAGGTTCCTCTATTCCAATACCATCCTGAACATACGATGGTACGTTTTCACGAAACGCATCATTCACCATCTGAACGTTTGCATCTACTTTCGGTGTTGGTTCCTCTATCCTACCCGAATAATTAAAACTACTACAATAATATTGCACCATTGAATCAGTTTCTCCGTGCGTATACCAAACCTTGTATCCCGGCATAAACCCATTCCTATAAAGGTGATTCCATACTTCCTTAATAGAGACTAATCTATGATTCCGACATTTAGTACATGGACAATACAATTTACCGTATTCCGACATCATGCTATTGTTTGTCGCAAATGTCATGAATTCCTCAACACCTTGTGCATACTCATCCGTCAGTTGATTCGTCGATGGATCTTGCCGTGGTTTATCCATCCACGATCGAAAATAATCATAAGGGTTTGGATTTGAAGAAGACATTCTCTAAGTTTTTTTTTTGTGTAAGTTGTGAATTAAAGAGATATTTATAATGAATTTTCCGCGTATTTCCGACTGGTTGCCGACCGATTTTTGACCGGTTTTAGAATCGCAAAAGGCTATAAAATGGCTAACGCAACGGGCAGATTAACGAATCTATTTCGTCGGAAATCGGTCTGGAATTCCGACCAATTTCCGACGAGCATAAATCGGTCTCCAACTCGTCGGAAATTGGTCGAAATTCCCGTCGGGAATCGGACTGTTTTCTTGTAGTGATATTTTGACATGAATGATGATTGTTGTGGTGTGTTCTTTCACTGAATGTATTAAATTTACATTGTGCAATATACCATGCACAACTTGGATAGTATTTATATGAGTAAGAGGATTGAAACTTGGGTTTTTTTTAAATTAGCCATTTAGCAACGGAATTGAAGGGAAGCTCAAGAAATCCATTGAAAAACCCATGTTATTCTGTTGCAAGAAGTGAAACCACATGTTTGTTAATTATGAAACCACAATTGGATAACTATATGTTGACAACGATTCCTTTACTTGTTATTCTTATTTTCTACAGGGTTAAATGTCTTGTTTGCTCATATTTGATTACCAAATCTATGGTATGTGAAAAAATATGACTTGAGATCATATAAGTGAGTAAGTGTGTATTCATGTTTACTCTTTCTTAAGATGAATGTTGGACTCTTATATATTTTGACATGAATGATGATTGTTGTGGTGTTTTCTTTCGCTTAATGTATTAAATTTACATTATGCAATATACCATGCACAACTTAGATAGTAGTTATATGAGTAAGAGGAATGAAACTTGGGTTTTTTTTAAAATGAGGCATGTAGCAACGGAATTGCAAGGAAACACAAGAAATCTGTTGCAAAATCAAGAAATTCGTTGCAAAATCAAGAAATCTGTTGCAAAATCCATGCTATTCTGTTGCAAGAAGTGAAACCACATATTTGTTAATTCTGAAACCACAATTGGATAACTATATGTTGACAACGATTCTTTTACTTGTTATTCTTATTTTCCATAAGGTTTAATGTCTTGTTTGCTCATATTCGATTACCAAATCTATGGTATGTGAAAAAATATGCCTTGAGATCATATAAGTGAGTAATTGTGTATTCATGTTTACTCTTTCTTAAGATGAATGTTGGATTCTTATATATTTTGACATGAATGATGATTGTTGTGGTGTTTTATTTCTCTGAATGTATTAAATTTACATTGCGCAATATACCATGCACAACTTAGATAGTAGTTATATGATTAAGAGGATTGAAACTTGGTTTTTTTTTCAATGAGCCATTTCGCAACGGAATTGCAAGGAAGATCAAGAAATGCGTTGCAAAACCCATGCTATTTTGTTGCAAGAAGTGAAACCACATATTTGTTAATTCTGAAACCACAATTGGATAACTATATGTTGACAACGATTCCTTTACTTGTTATTCTATTTTTCTACAAGGTTTAATGTCTTGTTTGCTCATATTCAATTACCAAATCTATGGTATGTGAAAAAATATTCCATGAGATCATATAAGTGAGTAAGTGTGTATTAATGCTTACTCTTTCTTAAGATGAATGTTGGACTCTTATATATTTTGACATGAATGATGATTGTTGTGGTGCTTTCTTTCACTTAATGTATTAAATTTACATTGTGCAATATACCATGCACAACTTGGATAGTAGTTATATGAGTAAGATGATTGAAACTTGGGGTTTTTTTTAAATGAGCCATGTAGCAACAGAATTGCAAGGAAGCTCAAGAAATCCGTTGCAAAGTCAAGAAATCCGTTGCAAAATCAAGAAATCTATTGCAAAACCCATGCTATTCTGTTGCAAGAAGTGAAACCACATATTTGTTAATTCTGAAACCACAATTGGATAACTATATGTTGACAACGATTCCTTTACTTGTTATTCTTATTTTCCATAAGGTTTAATGTCTTGTTTGCTCATATTCGATTACTAAATCTATGGTATGTGAACAAATATGCCTTGAGATCATATAAGTGAGTAAGTGTGTATTCATGTTTACTCTTTCTAAAGATGAATGTTGGACTCTTATATATTTTGACATGAATGATGATTGTTGTGGTGTTTTCTTTCACAGAAAGAATTAAATTTACATTGTGCAATATACCATGCACAACTTGGATAGTAGTTATATGAGTAAGAGGAATGAAACTTGGGTTTTTTTTTAAAATGAGCCATGTAGCAACGGAATTGCAAGGAAACTCAAGAAATTCGTTGCAAAATCAAGAAATCCATTGCAAAATCAAGAAATCTGTTGCGAAACCCATGTTATTCTGTTGCACGAAGTGAAACCACATATTTATTAATTTTGAAACCACAATTGGATAACTTTATGTTGACTACGATTGCTTTACTTGTTATTCTTATTTTCCATAAGGTTTAATGTCTTGTTGCTCATACTCGATTACCAAATTTATGGTATGTGAAAAAATATGCCTTGAGATCATATAAGTGAGTAAGTGTGTATTCATGTTTACTCTTTCTTAAGATAAATGTTGGATTCTTATATATTTTGACATGAATGATGATTGTTGTGGTGTTTTCTTTCACCGAATGTATTAAATTTATATTGTGCAGTATACCATGCACAACTTGGATAGTAGTTATATGAGTAAGAGGAATGAAACTTGGGTTTTATCTTAAATGAGCCATGTAGCAACGGAATTGCAATGAAACTTAAGAAATTCGTTGCAAAGTCAAGAAATCCGTTGCAAAATCAAGAAATCTGTTGCAAGACCCATGTTATTCTGTTGCAAGAAGTGAAACCACATATTTGTTAATTCTGAAACCACAATTGGATAACTTTATATTGACTACGATTCCTTTACTTGTTATTCTTATTTTTCATAATGTTTAATGTCTTGTTGCTCATACTCGATTACCAAATCTATGGTATGTGGAAAAATATGCCTTGAGATCATATAAGTGAGTAAGTGTGTATACATGTTTACTCTTTCTTTAGATGAATGTTGGACTTTTATATATTTTGACACGAATGATGATTGTTGTGGTGTTTTCTTTCACTGAATGTATTAAATTTACATTGTGTAATATACCATGCACAACTTGGATAGTAGTTATATGAGTAAAAGGAAAGAAACTTGGCTTTTTTTTTAAATGAAGCATGTAGCAACGAAATTGCAAGGAAACTCAAGAAATCTATTGCAAACTCGAGAAATCCGTTGCAAAATCAAGAAATCTGTTGCAAAACCCATGCTATTCTGGTGGAAGAAGTGAAATCACATATTTGTTAATTCTAAAACCACAATTGGATAACTATATGTTGACAACGATTCCTTTACTTGTTATTCTTATTTTCCATAAGGTTTAATGTCTTGTTTGCTCATATTCGATTACCAAATCTATGGTATGTGAAAAATATGCCTTGAGATCATATAAGTGAATAAGTGTGTATTCATGTTTACTCTTTCTTAAGATGAATATTGGAGTCTTATATATTTTGACATGAATAATGATTGTTGTGGTGTTTTCTTTCTTTGAATGTACTAAATTTACATTGTGCAATATACCATGCACAACTTGGATAGTAGTTATATGAGTAAGAGGAATGAAACTTGGGTTTTTTTCAATGAGCCACTTAGGAACGGAATTGCAAGGAAGCTCAAGAAATGCGTTGCAAAACCCATGTTATTCTGTTGCAAGAACTGAAACCACATATTTGTTAATTCTGAAACCACAATTGGATAACTATATGTTGACTACGATTCCTTTACTTGTTATTCTTAATTTCCATAAGGTTTAATGTCTTGTTTGCTCATACTCGATTACCGAATCTATGGTATGTGAAAAAATATGCCTTGAGATCATATAAGTGAGTAACTGTGTACTCATGTTTACTTATTCTTAAGATGAATGTTGGACTCTTATATATTTTGACATGAATGATGATTGTTGTGGTGTTTTCTTTCGCTTAATGTATTAAATTTACATTATGCAATATACCATGCACAACTTAGATAGTAGTTATATGAGTAAGAGGAATGAAACTTGGGTTTTTTTTAAAATGAGGCATGTAGCAACGGAATTGCAAGGAAGATCAAGAAATGCGTTGCAAAACCCATGCTATTCTGTTGCAAGAAGTGAAACCACATATTTGTTAATTCTGAAACCACAATTGGATAACTATATGTTCACAACGATTCCTTTACTTGTTATTCTTATTTTCCATAAGGTTTAATGTCTTGTTTCCTCATATTCGATTACCAAATCTATGGTATGTGAACAAATATGCCTTGAGATCATATAAGTGAGTAAGTGTGTATTCATGTTTACTCTTTCTTAAGATGAATGTTGGAGTCTTATATATTTTGACATGACTGATGATTGTTGTGGTGTTTTCTGTCTCTGAATGTATTAAATTTACATTGTGCAATATAGAATGCACAACTTGGATAGTAGTTATATGAGTAAGATGATTGAAACTTGGGGGTTTTTTTAAAATGAGCCATGTAGCAACAGAATTCCAAGGAAGCTCAAGAAATCCATTGCAAAATCAAGAAATCCGTTGCAAAATCAAGAAATCTGTTGCAAAACTCATGCTATTCTGTTGCAAGAAGTGAAACCACATATTTGTTAATTCTGAAACCACAATTGGATAACTATATGTTGACAATGATTCCTTTACTTGTTATTCTTATTTTCCATAAGGTTTAATGTCTTGTTTGCTCATATTCGACTACTAAATCTATGGTATGTGAAAAAATATGCCTTGATATCATATAAGTGAGTAAGTGTGTATTCATGTTTACTCTTTCTTAAGATGAATGTTGGACTCTTATATATTTTGACATGAATGATGATTGTTGTGGTGTTTTCTTTCACTTAATGTATTAAATATACATTGTGCAATATACCATGCACAACTTGGATAGTAGTTATATGAGTAAGATGATTGAAACTTGGGGTTTTTTTAAAATGAGCCATGTAGCAACAGAATTCCAAGGAAGCTCAAGAAATCCGTTGCAAAATCAAGAAATCCGTTGCAAAATCAAGAAATCTGTTGCAAAACACATGCTATTCTGTTGCAAGAAGTGAAACCACATATTTGTTAATTCTGAAACCACAATTGGATAACTATATGTTGACAACGATTCCTTTACTTGTTATTCTTATTTTCCATAAGGTTTAATGTCTTGTTTGCTCATATTCGACTACTAAATCTATGGTATGTGAAAAAATATGCCTTGATATCATGTAAGTGAGTAAGTGTGTATTCATGTTCACTCTTTCTAAAGATGAATGTTGGACTCTTATATATTTTGACATGAATGATGATTGTTGTGGTGTTTTCTTTCACAGAATGAATTAAATTTACATTGTGCAATATACCATGCACAACTTGGATAGTAGTTATATGAGTAAGAGGAATGAAACTTGGGTTTTTTTTTTAAAATGAGCCATGTAGCAATGGAATTGCAAGGAAACTCAAGAAATTCGTTGCAAAATCAAGAAATCCATTGCAAAATCAAGAAATCTGTTGCAAAACCCATGTTATTCTGTTGCAAGAAGTGAAACCACAAATTTGTTAATTTTGAAACCACAATTGGATAACTTTATGTTGACTACGATTCCTTTACTTGTTATTCTTATTTTCCATAAGGTTTATTGTCTTGTTGCTCATACTCGATTACCAAATTTATGGTATGTGAAAAAATATGCCTTGAGATCATATAAGTGAGTAAGTGTGTATTCATGTTTACTCTTTCTTAAGATGAATGTTGGATTCTTATATATTTTGACATGAATGATGATTGTTGCGGTGTTTTCTTTCACCGAATGTATTAAATTTATATTGTGCAGTATACCATGTACAACTTGGATAGTAGTTATATGAGTAAGAGGAATGAAACTTGGGATTTTTTTAAATGAGCCATGTAGCAACGGAATTGCAATGAAACTTAAGAAATTCGTTGCAAAATCAAGAAATCCGTTGCAAAATCAAGAAATCTGCTGCAAGACCCATGTTATTCTGTTGCAAGAAGTGAAACCACATATTTGTTAATTCTGAAACCACAATTGGATAACTTCATATTGACTACGATTCCTTTACTTGTTATTCTTATTTTTCATAAGGTTTAATGTCTTGTTGCTCATACTCGATTACCAAATCTATGGTATGTGGAAAAATATGCCTTGAGATCATATAAGTGAGTAAGTGTGTATATATGTTTACTCTTTCTTAAGATGAATGTTGGACTTTTATATATTTTGACATGAATGATGATTGTTGTGGTGTTTTCTTTCACTGAATGTATTAAATTTACATTGTGTAATATACCATGCACAACTTGGATAGTAGTTATATGAGTAAAAGGAAAGAAACGTGGGTTTTTTTTTAAATGAAGCATGTAGCAACGAAATTGCAAGGAAACTCAAGAAATCTGGTGCAAACTCGAGAAATCCGTTGCAAAATCAAGAAATCTGTTGCAAAACCCATGCTATTCTGGTGCAAGAAGTGAAACCACATATTTGTTAATTCTGAAACCACAATTGGATAACTATATGTTGACAACGATTCCTTTACTTGTTATTCTTATTTTCCACAAGGTTTAATGTCTTGTTTGCTCATATTCGATTACCAAATCTATGGTATGTGAAAAAATATGCCTTGAGATCATATAAGTGAATAAGTGTGTATTCATGTTTACTCTTTCTTAAGATGAATGTTGGACTCTTATATATTTTGACATGAATGATGATTGTTGTGGTGTTTTCTTTCGCTTAATGTATTAAATTTACATTATGCAATATACCATGCACAACTTAGATAGTAGTTATATGAGTAAGAGGAATGAAATTTGGGTTTTTTTTAAAATGAGGCATGTAGCAACGGAATTGCAAGGAAACTCAAGAAATCCGTTGCAAAATCAAGAAATCTGTTGCAAAATCCATGCTATTCTGTTGCAAGAAGTGAAACCACATATTTGTTAATTCTGAAACCACAATTGGATAACTATATGCTGACAACGATTCTTTTACTTGTTATTCTTATTTTCCATAAGGTTTAATGTCTTGTTTGCTCATATTCGATTACCAAATCTATGGTATGTGAAAAAATATGCCTTGAGATCATATAAGTGAATAAGTGTGTATTCATGTTTACTCTTTCTTAAGATGAATATTGGAGTCTTATATATTTTGACATGAATAATGATTGTTGTGGTGTTTTCTTTCTCTGAATGTATTAAATGTACATTGTGCAATATACCATGCACAACTTGGATAGTAGTTATATGAGTAAGAGGATTGAAACTTGGGGTTTTTTAAAAATGAGCCATGTAGCAACATAATTGCAAGGAAGCTCAAGAAATCCGTTGCAAAATCAAGAAATCTATTGCAAAACCCATGCTATTCTGCTGCAAGAAGTGAAACCACATATTTGTTAATTCTGAAACCACAATTGGATAATTATATGTTGACTACGATTCCTTTACTTGTTATTCTTATTTTCCATAAGGTTTAATGTCTTGTTGCTCATACTCGATTACCAAATTTTTGGTATGTGAAAAAATATGCCTTGAGATCATATAAGTGAGTAACTGTGTATTCATGTTTACTCTTTCTTAAGATGAATGTTGGATTCTTATATATTTTGACATGAATGATGACTGTTGTGGTGTTTTCTTTCACCGAATGTATTAAATTTATATTGTGCAGTATACCATGCACAACTTGGATAGTAGTTATATGAGTAAGAGGAATGAAACTTGGGTTTTTTTTAAATGAGCCATGTAGCAACGGAATTGCAATGAAACTTAAGAAATTCGTTGGAAAATCAAGAAATCCGTTGCAAAATCAAGAAATCTGCTGCAAGACCCATGTTATTCTGTTGCAAGAAGTGAAACCACATATTTGTTAATTCTGAAACCACAATTGGATAACTTCATATTGACTACGATTCCTTTACTTGTTATTCTTATTTTTCATAAGGTTTAATGTCTTGTTGCTCATACTCGATTACCAAATCTATGGTATGTGGAAAAATATGCCTTGAGATCATATAAGTGAGTAAGTGTGTATTCATGTTTACTTTTTCTTAAGATGAATGTTGGATTCTTATATATTTTGACATGAATGATGATTGTTGTGGTGTTTTCTTTCACTGAATGTATTAAATTTACATTGTGTAATATACCATGCACAACTTGGATAGTAGTTATATGAGTAAAAGGAAAGAAACGTGGGTTTTTTTTTAAATAAAGCATGTAGCAACGAAATTGCAAGGAAACTCAAGAAATGTGGTGCAAACTCGAGAAATCCGTTGCAAAATCAAGAAATCTGTTGCAAAACCCATGCTATTCTGGTGCAAGAAGTGAAATCACATATTTGTTAATTCTGAAACCACAATTGGATAACTATATGTTGACAACGATTCCTTTACTTGTTATTCTTATTTTCCATAAGGTTTAATGTCTTGTTTGCTCATATTCGATTACCAAATCTATGGTATGTGAAAAAATATGCCTTGAGATCATATAAGTGAATAAGTGTGTATTCATGTTTACTCTTTCTTAAGATGAATATTGGAGTCTTATATATTTTGACATAAATAATGGTTGTTGTGGTGTTTTCTTTCTTTGAATGTATTAAATTTACATTGTGCAATATACCATGCACAACTTGGATAGTAGTTATATGAGTAAGAGGATTGAAACTTGGGTTTTTTTTCAATGAGCCACTTAGCAACGGAATTGCAAGGAAGCTCAAGAAATGCGTTGCAAAACCCATGCTCTTCTGTTGCAAGAACTGAAACCACATATTTGTTAATTCTGAAACCACAATTGGATAACTATATGTTGACTACGATTCCTTTACTTGTTATTCTTATTTTCCATAAGGTTTAATGTCTTGTTTGCTCAAACTCGATTACCGAATCTATGGTATGTGAAAAAATATGCCTTGAGATCATATAAGTGAGTAAGTGTGTACTCATGTTTACTCTTTCTTAAGATGAATGTTGGACTCTTATATATTTTGACATGAATGATGATTGTTGTGGTGTTTTCTTTCGCTTAATGTATTAAATTTACATTATGCAATATACCATGCACAACTTAGACATTACTTATATGAGTAAGAGGAATGAAACTTGGGTTTTTTTTTAAATGAGGCATGTAGCAACGGAATTGCAAGGAAACTCAAGAAATTCGTTGCAAAATCAAGAAATCTGTTGCAAAATCCATGCTATTCTGTTGCAAGAAGTGAAACCACATATNAAGGATAGATGACTCCAAAGAACTCTGAAGAACCGCAAGAACAAGCTGGTCCTCTTGGATCCACTTGGAATCCCCTTTACTAGAGCCGGCTTTGATTAGAGACTCCTCTTCTCCTTTATCAGCCTTGGCTTCCTTCTTGTCCGTGGACACCTCTTGAGAGCCAACCACGTGCTCCCATAGACCACGGCTCCTTAGAGCAGTTCGTGTGGTTCTTGACCACAAAAGATAGTTGTCCCCCTTAAGAACAACTGGTAGAGTTATTTGCCTTTGATTCTCCATTTATGGCTTTTGAAAGACAAAGAAGCAAAAACAGAATAAGAACAGAGTGTATTTGCGGAAATTAGGCCTTCAAGAACTTTGATGCTCTGATACCATGTAGAAATTTAGAGATTAAGTATAAAGAACAAGAGAGAGAATATGAAGGATAAGAGAATATGAAGAGAATCGATTTTGAGAAAGAGTATGATTAATGTTTTCTTGTTATTTACTTCTTTGTGTTACATCACATATATATACTAAGAAGAAATTAACTCTAGTTAAGGATTAACTAACTCTAGTTGAGTTACTAACTCAAGTTGCAACACAAGTTGCCATACAAATATCTAACTAGTTGATAAACAAAGAAAACAAGTTGCACTAGTTGCAACACAAGTAGAACACAACTTGCAAATGTGTTGGCATATGAACAGTGCACGCGGAGCTACAGTGTACGCGGAGCTACAGTTCACGATCTTTTCTCTTCATTGTTTTAACTTCATTTCAACAAATGAGCCATTTAGGAACGAAATTGCACGGAAGCTCAATAAATGCGATGCAAAACCCATGCTATTCTGTTGCAAGAAGTGAAACCACATATTTGTTAATTCTGAAACCACAATTGGATAACTATATGTTGACAACGATTCCTTTACTTGTTATTCTTATTTTCCATAAGTTTTAATGTCTTGTTTTCTCATATTCGATTACCAAATCTATGGTATGTGAAAAAATATGCCTTGAGATCATATAAGTGAATAAGTGTGTATTCATGTTTACTCTTTCTTAAGATGAATATTGGAGTCTTATATATTTTGACATGAATAATGATTGTTGTGGTGTTTTCTTTCTCTGAATGTATTAAATTTACATTGTGCAATATACCATGCACAACTTGGATAGTAGTTATATGAGTAAGAGGATTGAAACTTGGGTTTATTTTCAATGAGCCACTTAGCAACGGAATTGCAAGGAAGCTCAAGAAATGCGTTGCAAAACCCATGCTATTCTGTTGCAAGAACTGAAACCAGATATTTGTTAATTCTGAAACCACAATTGGATAACTATATGTTGACTACGATTCCTTGTTATTCTTATTTTCCATAAGGTTTAATGTCTTGTTTGCTCATACTCGATTACCGAATCTATGGTATGTGAAAAAATATGCCTTGAGATCATATAAGTGAGTAAGTGTGTATTCATGTTTACTCTTTCTTAAGATGAATGTTGGACTCTTATATATTTTGACATGAATGATGATTGTTGGGGTGTTTTCTTTCGCTTAATGTATTAAATTTACATTATGCAATATACCATGCACAACTTAGATAGTAGTTATATGAGTAAGAGCAATGAAACTTGGTTTTTTTTTTTAAATGAGGCATGTAGCAACGGAATTGCAAGGAAACTCAAGAAATTCGTTGCAAAATCAAGAAATCCGTTGCAAAATCAAGAAATCTGTTGCAAAATCCATGCTATTCTGTTGCAAGAAGTGAAACCACATATTTGTTAATTCTGAAACCACAATTCGATAACTATATGCTGACAACGATTCTTTTACTTGTTATTCTTATTTTCCATAAGGTTTAATGTCTTGTTTCCTCATATTCGATTACCAAATATATGGTATGTGAAAAAATATGCCTTGAGATCATTGATATGCTCAAATTAATACCCTAAAAGTACTAAAGCAGTTGTCGTAGTATAGTTAGGGGTCGAATACAAGAACTCCAGAATTCACACAATAGATTATGTAGATTAGAATCAAGCTAAACCAGAAAGATGTAAATTAAAGTAGTGCGTAAAGTAAATAAGTTGTGAATCAATGGGAAAGAAGATAGGCTCAGGGTATTTCTCAGGAATTCAATGAATGTAGATAAACTAACTAACAGGATTCAGATNTTTTTTTTAAATGAGCCATTTAGTAACGGAATTGCAAGGAAGCTGAAGAAATCCGTTGCAAAATCAAGAAATCCGTTGTAAAACTCATGTTATTCTGTTGCAAGAAGTGAAACCATATGTTTGTTAATTATGAAACCACAATTGGATAACTATATGTTGACAATGATTTCTATACTTGTTATTCTTATTTTCTACAACGTTTAATGTCTTGTTTGCTCATATTCGATTACCAAATCTATGGTATGTGAACAAATATGCTTTGAGATCATATAAGTGAGTAAGTGTGTATTCATGTTTACTCTTTCTTAAGATGAATGTTGGAGTCTTATATATTTTGACATGACTGATGATTGTTGTGGTGTTTTCTTTCTCTGAATGTATTAAATTTACATTGTGCAATATAGAATGCACAACTTGGATAGTAGTTATACGAGTAAGAGGATTGAAACTTGGGTTTTTTTTCAGTGAGCCATTTAGCAACGGAATTGCACGGAAGCTCAAGAAATGCGATGCAAAACCCATGCTATTCTGTTGCAAGAAGTGAAACCACATATTTGTTAATTCTGAAACCACAATTGGATAACTATATGTTGACAACGACTCCTTTACTTGTTATTCTAATTTTCTACAAGGTTTAATGTCTTGTTTGCTCATATTCGATTACCAAATCTATGGTATGTGAAAAAATATGCATTGAGATCATATAAGTGAGTAAGTGTGTATACATGTTTACTCTTTCTTAGGATGAATGTTAGACTCTTATATATTTTGACATGAATGATGATTGTGGTGGTGTTTTCTTTCACTTAATGTATTAAATTTACATTGTGCAATATACCATGCACAACTTGGATAGTAGTTATATGAGTAAGGGGATTGAAACTTGGGGTTTTTTTAAAATGAGCCATGTAGCAACAGAATTGCAAGGAAGCTCAAGAAATCCGTTGCAAAATCAAGAAATCCGTTGCAAAATCAAGAAATTTGTTGCAAAACTCATGCTATTCTGCTGCAAGAAGTGAAACCACATATTTGTTAATTCTGAAAGCACAATTGGATAACTATATGTTGACAACGAGTCCTTGACTTGTTATTCTTATTTTCCATAAGGTTTAATGTCTTGTTTGCTCATATTCGATTACTAAATCTATGGGATGTGAAAAAATATGCCTTGATGATATATCATGGTTTTTACCCCTTTTAAGCCATGATATAAGTTCGTTTTATAGAGTCTTTCTACTATTTTGTAGTGTTTTAGAGTCTTTTACAGGTTTTAGCACGTTTGGAGCATAATTGGAGATATTGGAGCTTTCTGGAGCATTTTGGAGCAAAGCAGAAGTTCGTGTAGCTGAGTACCCGATATGAAGCCTTAGTATCGATCGACACTACCCTAGTATCGGTCGATACTCACTGCAGCAAGACACGAATCACGACTTTTATGAAGAGTTGAAGATTTGCAAAATTGCCCATAAGACTTTATTATTTACAATTTAGCCCAAAACGTGTTTTAGCATTAAAATTAGGTTTTTCAGCCACTTTTGTTGGCTAAGCTTTATTTTTATTCTGGTTTTTGGAGAGACAACTCTGAACTCCTGTTTCTTATTTTGATTTCTTTGATGATCTATTCAATCATGTTGCTTGTTTCAATCTCCATGTCTGAGTAGTTCTCTTGTTAGATTCAGGGTTCTCATAAGGGTTTTCTCTGAATGTTAGGTTAATTGATTGATTAGGATTCACCATCTGAATTAGTTCTTCGCCTTAGGTTGTTCAGAAAGCTAATTCTAGACTGATCACCTAGAACTTAGATCTTAGGATAATTGGTTAGGCACGAGAGTGCGATTAATTACATGAATGAACTTAAGGTGAGCAAAATAACTATTCGCAAAGAGATTTGGTTTAGTTGTTTTGTGAACAAATCAAACTTGAACTAAAAGCTGGTTTAGACTTTAGAATTCGCAAAGAGATTTGGAATTCTATGATTTAGACTTACATATTTTTCGCAACGAGAGTTGGTTAGCTATACTTTAGTGATTTGAGTTCAAGAACCGCGCTAAATCTGAATCATGTTAGTTAGTTTATCTACATTCATTGAATTCCTAAGAAATACCATGAGTCTATCTTCTTTCCAATTGACTTACAACACTTTTAATTTACGTATTGCTTTCGATTACATCTTTTGGTTTAGCTTAATTCGAATCTATATAATCTATTGCGTGATATCTGGAGTTTTTGTGTTCGACCCCTACATATACTACAACAACTGCTTTAGTACATATAAGGTATTAATTTGAGCATATCAAATTTGGGCCCGTTGCCGGGGACTCAATTTCGCCATTAGATTTTAGCTAAGAATTTCGTCTAAATCGTCGAGTATCGATCGACACCCTAGGGGTATCGGTCGATACCCGTCGTGAATTTAGTTACTTACGTTCTTGATCTTTTGTGTTTCAGGTTGCATGGCTAATCGCGAAACCAGGAGAAACAAGAACACTCAGCTAGTTGATCTGTCAAATGAGCAGCTAGCACTTTTGGAACGCACACTCAGAGATGCAAAGAAGCCAGCAAAGATGAACAACAATCCAGTGGTTTTGATTCATGATGATGTTGGAGCTTTCAGAGACCGAGAGGGTCATTTGTGCAATGAGAGGGGGCAACGACTTGATGGAGATGGAAACATCATTGTCCCTCCAGTTGTTGTGAATGTTGGGAATAATGTGGTTGATCGTGGTAGGACAATTGGAGAGTATAACAGGCCTAATCAGTTCTATGTCAATCGATCAGCGATTCGTCCACCTGCTTTCCAGAGGAATGACTTTGAGCTGAAACCTGCATACTTCACTCTTGTGGGTCAGCACCCTTTTCATGGTTTTCCTCATGAACACCCTATGGATCACATTGAGAGGTTTGAGGACTTGGTCACTAGCATCAAGTACAATGGAGTGTCCAACGATTACCTCCTCTGTAAGCTTTTCCCATACTCTCTTGGTGGGGATGCAGCTTATTGGCTTAAGCAGTTGCCACCTGGATCACTGACTACTTGGGAGGAGACTAAGAACGCGTTCCTGAACAATTTTTATGATGATGCAAGATCCGAGGAGCTTAGGAATAAGATCTCCCAATTTTCTCAAGGAGCGACTGAGGCGTTTAAGGCTGCTTGGATCAGATTCAGATCGTATCAGAGAGATTGTCCACATCACGGGTTCACTAAGGTTCAGTTGCTGGGTATCTTCTCCAGAGGGATTGACTGGAGGTATCAGATGTCTTTGGATGCTGCGAGTAATGGTAATTTCAACACCAGGTATCCAGACGATGCTTATGTGCTGATTGAGAACTTGTCGTCTAGCAATAGCACCAAGAATGCAGACTTTGAGCGGAAGAAGCAGGCTGGGAATTTGGATGGATCGCAGATTGCTGAGGTTCAAGCCAAGCTGGATTCAGTGCACAATCTCCTGATGGGTAAGATGAAGAAACCTGTTCACTTTGCTGATGAGGATGAAGTGAAAGGTGTTAACTACATTGGTGGTGCTGGATTTCAAAGTCAAAGGTATCAATACCCACCTCACCCACCCAAATCTCCAGAGAACAAAGTTGAATCCATGCTTGAACATATTCTTGAGGGACAACAGAAGATGGCAGTAGACTTTAATGGGAAGATGGATGATATGTAGACAGACCTAAATGGAAAAATCGAGGCTCTCAATATTCATCAGAAGAGGCTGGAAACTCATATCGCTCAGACTGCAGCAGCTGTCAAGGGAAAGATGGTTCATGCACAGAATGAACACGTCAATGCATTCACCTTAAGAAGTGATGAAGAGGTCGATCCAGGAGTGAAAATTGGCCTAACTGCAAAGAATCTCGTCGATCTTTCTGAAGATGACAACGATGAGGCTCCCGAAATCGCCCCAATATCGACCGATACCACCCAACATCGGTCGATACCCGTCCAAGGATCTGCCAAAGACGTTTCGAAACAACAAGCATCGACCGACACCAGCCAGTGTCGATCGACACCAGTGCATATACTTTCACGGGACATCTCAAGCCCTCGTGTATCGATCGATACCCACCCTGTATCGATCGACACTGACCCTGCAGTCGAGAAGACACCTGATGTAACGCCAGAGAGGGTCTACAAACCTAAGGTGCCATATCCTCGATCACCTAGACATATCATGAAACCAATTACTGCAGAGAAGCTGCTCGCTTTTGAGAAGATGGTCAGGAGGATTCCCCACACTATATCTTTTGAAGAAGCTTTTGAAAACCGTCCTTTGGAGTGTTACTTCCGAAATTGCAGAGAAACTGAAGAAGAGATCAAGACACTTTTCATCAAGGCAAGAAGCACCCCCACCATTGAAGCAGTTGACTAAGAGGGAAGACCCAGGAAAATTTTCAGTTCCATGCTCTATCTCTGGAGTTGAATTCAAAGAATCTCTCGTTGATTCAGGGTCTAGCGTCAATGTCATGTCAAGGGCAATTGCAGAGAGATTGGAAGCTGATATTCGATCTCCCAAGACATCTCTCACATTCGCGAACTGTTCCACCTCACTTCCATACGGTACAATCCCTGATTTGATGGTTGAAGTAGGAGATTGTCTGGTTCCTACTGATTTTCAGGTTGTGGAGATGAGTGCAAAATCTAGTACGCAGTTGATTCTTGGAAGACCGTTTATGGCTACGGTTGGTGCCATTATGGACACACCCAGCAAGAGAATCTCGTTCTCATACATTGACAAGGGGGTGTACTACAAAGCCATTCCTACTAGAGGAGCTACCACGCATGTCTCTTGCATCGCTGTTGTCACAGGAGAGACGTTGGTAGCTGATCCTTTGGAAGAACCTTCTGACGTGCCAACTGTCATGGACATTCTAGATAGTCCTTCTGTCATCACCAAGAAAGACGTCAAAACAGCTAAGGCAAAGAAGAAGGTAAAGAGCAAAGGAGTAAAAGGTGCTCCCTCTATGACTTTAATCCCTCAGAAGTGTGATGGGGACTCGATTGAGTACAAGGTGAAGTGCAAAGGAACCTCAAAACCATTCTCCAAGGCTAGAGTCATTCTTACTCCGGAGCTGAAAGAGAAAGGAAAAGAGGTTATAGAGAGCATGTTGAGTAGAACTCTGAGTCTGCAAGTGTCTAGTTGTAGAACTTGCATGGGAGTGAGTTCTCAACCTCGCTCTGACTAATCACCTGAGCAAAGTCAAGCTAATGACTTAAAACAAGCGCTTAGTGGGAGGCAACCCACTGTTAAGTCTGTACATACGTTTTTCTATTTTTGTTTTTAGTTTTGTGTCTTGTGTTTCACATGCAGCAGATTCAGAAGAGTAGTATCGATCGACACCCACCAGGTATCGATCGACACCATCCACACGACAAAGGAGCTGGGTATTTCTTAAGGGACCGTGAGCAACATATCGATCGATATCAAAATTGGCATCGACCAATATCCCTTGTATCGATCGATACCAACATGGTATCGGTCGATACCCGCCACTTAGGTACGCCTCCTTCGATTTTCACCAATCCAGTCAACTCTTCTGTTTTCTTTTACCAACTCTAGGTTATATAACATTGGGGACAGTGTTTTTTAAGTCTGGGGGAGGTAGTTGCTGACAACGTGTTTGTTTTTCTTAGAGTCAGTCGTTTTTGTGTCAAATTTGTTTTATTGAGTCAAAATTTGTTGGAGACTATGATCGTGTTCCTGACTCTTTTGTTCTGACTTTGCTTCTAAGTGTCCACTATTACAGAATGAGTTATAGATCGACTAATGAAAAATCCAAAGGATGACCAGTTAACTAGAAGACACACATGTTTCCAGCAAAGTTCTATTAAATAGCCAAATTTCTGCACTTCATCGATGTGGTTAGTATTCACAGAGCTTGATTCCTCCATATCTGACAAATGAACCCATGTGTTTAAAAGTGACAGTATCTCTCTCCCCTATTATAAGTTAATAAATAAGTGCATGAAAAGATGAGATGATTTTCTCCTAAGTAGAGGGTTAGGAATGTTTCCAGCGATCCCATTATTCTACTTGGTGAGGAATGATCACACAAAGGTTGGAAGCGAGGCTAGGATTTTCCTATGATGCCATTATTCGCCTACACCCTTTGATACATTGAGAGGGAAGAACCGGGGATTCAGTGGCAAACACCATCAATACTCGCGTCTCATACCTTGATGTGTATATACGAATCTAAAAAAAAAAAAAAAAGAGAACAAAATAAGAAATAAGTCTGGGGAAGAGAAAGTGATACAAAAAGTGTGAAATTGGGTGGTTCCTTGTCATGATATTGTATGGGAAAGAATCTAGAAGGTTCTTGGTATTAATCACAGCGATGAAACTGGCGATGATGAGTTTAATTGAATGAAGCTGCGAAATAATGTGTGTAGTCTGGGGAAGCTGCGAATGCCTAAGGAGAAGTACATGGTGGTTAGTCTTGTAACTGGTTAGATGACATTTGGATGTTTGGGAAAAGGGTCATTGCAGTGTTTCAAGAACAGGTGAGTCTCCGTGTTTTCAAACTTCTTACTCTGGTTTAGTCTTCTGCTTGCTTGAGGGCACGCAAAGGCTAAGTCTAGGGGAGTTGATATATCATAGTTTTCACCCCTTTTAAACCATGATATAAGTCCGTTTTATAGAGTCTTTCTACTATTTTGTAGTGTTTTAGAGTCTTTTACAGGTTTTAGCACGTTTGGAGCATAATTGGAGATATTGGAGCTTTTTGGAGCAGTTTGGAGCAAAGCAGAAGTTCGTGTAGCTGAGTACCCGATATGAAGCCTTAGTATCGATCGACACTACCCTAGTATCGGTCAATACTCACTGAAACAGACACGAGTCACGACTATAAATGAAGAGTTAAAGAATTGAAATATACCATGCACAACTTGGATAGTAGTTATATGAGTAAGAGGAATGAAACATGGGTTTTTTTAAAAATGAGCCATGTAGCAATGGAATTACAAGGAAACTCAATAAATTCGTTGCAAAATCAAGAAATCCGTTGCAAAACCCATGTTATTCTGTTGCAACAAGTGAAACCACATATTTGTTAATTCTGAAACCACAATTGGATAACTTTATGTTGACTACGATTCCTTTACATGTTATTCTTATTTTCCATAAGGTTTAATGTCTTGTTGCTCATACTCGATTACCAAATCTATGGTATGTGAAAAAATATGCCTTGAGATCATATAAGTGAGTAAGTGTGTATTCATGTTTACTCTTTCTTAAGATGAATGTTGGACTTTTATATATTTTGACATGAATGATGATTGTTGTGGTGTTTTCTTTCACTGAACGTATTAAATTTACATTGTGTAATATACCATGCACGACTTGGATAGTAGTTATATGAGTAAGAGGAATGAAACTTGGGTTTTTTTTAAAACGAGCCATGTACCAATGGAATTGCAAGGAAGCTCAAGAAATATGTTGCAAAATCAAGAAATCCATTGCAAAATCAAGAAATCTGTTGCAAAACCCATGTCATTCTTTTGCAAGAAGTGAAACCACATATTTGTTAATTCTGAAACCACAATTGGATAACTATATGTTGATTACGATTCCTTTACTTGTTATTCTTATTTTCCATAAGGTTTAATGTCTTGTTTGCTCATACTCGATTACCAAATCTATGGTATGTGAAAAAATATGCCTTGAGATCATATAAGTGAGTAAGTGTGTAATCATGTTTACTCTTTCTTAAGATAAATGTAGCTGGTCCTTCTTGAATAACTCCAAAATTGGGCTGGATTAGACGGTGAGAAGAATCTCTTTGGCAATTAAACTTCTGACGGTTTGACTATGAGCCGTAAATCTGATTTTTCTCCAATTTGCAATGCTTTCTCCTAAGTAACCTGAAAAGAGTCTTGACACTACGAATATGCGAAAACCATAATAAAAGCATGTAAAACCAAGTGAAACACTTATTAAAACGTTCTTAAATAGATAGTAAAACGGGTAAAAATACGGTGTTATCACACCCCAGACTTAAACCTTGTTTGTCCTCAAACAAGACAAAGCTTAAGCTTGGAAACGATCAAACAAAAATCATAGGGAACTAGAAATCTCGGAGACCGTCATTCTAAACCATAACCATTGAACTACATCAAACGCAATCTAGCCTAGAAAATTCTCACCAGAAATTTCCGTAACACTAGCTAGTCCACGGTATCCGTCATACGAAATACAAACTTTCAAAATCCAAAAATCAGGTCAACTAGCTCTTTAAATTCATTAAGTGCAAACGGTAACTTCTCATCAAAAGGGTTAAACCAAGACAATCGAGGCTAGGTATTATAGGCATTTAGAGGTGAGGTTAAAAGTGTTTCGGGTTACCGTAATTTCACCAGAGGGTGCGAGATATTATGCAAAACAGCAAGAGAGGAAGGACCTATTGATAATCACAGCTTCCAGTCACTTCTTCTTGCGTAAATATGTTGCACTTCCTCCTTTCTTCAAAAACAGAAGTTTTATGTCATTCCCCCAAATTTAGATTTTTCTGTGGGCTCGGAATGACAGACTTCTCACAAACGAACCATGGATGCCTCATAAGTATTTTGACCAACCTAGACTCTTTTCAGGCTTGTATTTCCTTTCCCTATCAATTATTTTCGATTTTTTTTTTTGAAAGGAGGAAACGCCTTTATTGATATAGAGTCTTAGGGGCACGAAAATTTATCATGATTTTGAGTTTTTCCAAGGCATAACCAAACTCTTATCTTTGTTGAATTCACCTCCACCAATCGTGTATTGTCTTCGTCTTTATTGACTGAAAACTGTGTCGTTCCTCCCTCTCCAGTGTTTTTGCACATATCTGCACATAAGACACAAAGAGAATTGCATGAGGTTTGCACAATGGTTAAGTTTCAGGTGGGGCACCAACTAAAGATGAGTTGGCCATTCATGTACGACAAAGAGTGGTAAAAGGTAAAAGAACGTCATGAATGTATAATTTGTTATCTTTGCCTAAACCTTTGATGAGAAAATTAAGTCAAGATTAGAGTCCAAATATAATAGAGCTAGTATATTCCATCCTAAAGAATCTCTACTATCTAAATTCCTCTAGGGATTTTGCATTAACAGAAACTCTAGCTACCGCCTAGTCTAGAACCAAATTACGAGAGAGCATGTTACTAGGAAATAGCGTAGAAGCACATTGGTCAGTTATTGTCATGGATTTCTTTCATCATTCCCTCAAAACGTATTCCTACTTTATTGAAAAACTTGAAAAATTATAAAGAAAGCTTTGAAAAATGCAAAATGCAAAGACTCATGAAAGAAACGGTGGTTAGTAAGGGATGGAATCCTCCCCCAGACTTAAATCACACAGTCCCCAGTGTGAAATAAATCGAGTAAGGACGAATAAATAGATGGATGTAATAATTGAAAAAGTTTAAGGGAAAAGAAAACTTACCTGGATGCGGTTGGGGAATGGATTTGGAAACTGAATGATGGTGATTGGGGAATGGTAAATGGTGATATGGTGATGGGAATGGATGTGGGAATGTTTGGGAATGGATGGGAATCGACCGGGGATCGAACGGAGTCCATCGGGGTCGACAGAGGAGTAGCCGTGGGTCGGGGTCGTGCACACGCGGCTGAATGGGTCTTTGCCGCGGGTCGGTGGTGCTCGACCGTGGCCAAATGATGGTTCGCCGCGGGTCGAGGTGCGGTCAAGTCCTTCCTTACAGTTCGTGCTGGACCGAGCAACTTTGAATCGTGATTCCTTCTTTTTGTCTTTTCGATTTTTTTGATTTTTTGGGTTTTTTGGTTTTTTTAGATAGCTGAAACTAAGAAAAAAAAAACATTAATAGAAACAGAAAGAAAAATGAAAAAGAAAAGCGTACCTAAAAATGGGTTGCCTCCCATTGAGCGTTTTTGTTTAAAGTCGTTTAGCTCGACGTTGGTAGCTAGGTGAGCTTAGTCATAGAAGGACAGTGTCTTATGACAAGTCTTCTTTGATCTCCTTCGGTTCTTCGTCATGTGAATCCTCACTACATAGTGAGTCGGGATCGGGGTCTCTCAAATTGGGATATCCGATCTTATTGAACTTGAGCGGGACAGCATTGTAGAACACATCTTTGTTGACGTTGATGAAGGAAACACGTCGATTGGGAAATCCATGATGGCTCCAATGGTTGACAAGAAAGGCCATCCTAAGATTATCGGTGTTGCATCGCCTTTTGTTGTTTGGACAATGTAGAAATCGACTGGAGCTATGCAATCTCTAATTCTTACGGGTATGTCTCGGGCAATTCCTTTTGGTGTAGTACAACTCTCATCGGCCATGCTGAGCTTCGTCTTAGTTGCATGAACGTGCTTGATACCGAGTCTTTTGGCGGTCAATTTTGACATGATGCTTAGACAAGCTCCGGAGTCACAAACAACGTCTTTAAATTCAACTCCATGGATGCTACAAGAGATAAGGAAATGACCTTGTTCTTCGATCTTATGGCGAGTTCGAACCGTTGTCCTTTAATGGCATTGTCGAAAAGATCTTCTATCTCTGTGATGGACTCCTTACTTTCATAAAAGAAATGACCAATCATGTGGTCCATACAAGCTCTAGCAAAAGTGGTACCTCGAGGTAGATCACGAACTACATTGTTGAACTCTTCTAACTTCTCCCAACTTATCTTGTTCGGGTACTCTCGGTATTTCTCGGGATGGAAGATTCGGATAGCGTAAGAGGCGGCATAAAGTGTTGTTGAACGTCTTACTCTCATGAAATAGGTATGAATGTCTTCCTTGCTCCCCGGGCAACGGCGCCAAAAACTTGGTAGCGTCGGAGTAGCGTCGGATTCGTCTCCAAAACTCTAGGTTTTAAATTTATAAACCCAAAGGTTCTGCAAATGCACATACGTGCGTTGTAGTACTTTAGGTATTGATCAACAGGGAGAGAGAGCTGTTCTGCGAGACCTTAGACAGAGAATAGCAAGGAAGTATAAGACGAGAATAAGTTTTTATAAGGGTTTTTGTCACGAAAATGTAAAGAACGTAAAAACAGAAAATTGCTTGTAAAGAGAAGATGAAAATCGATGGCTTGAAAATAAGACGGGAAAAATGATTTGTAAACTATGATAAAATGGTGTTGTGTCGACAGGAATATCTAGGGGTATGCTTGATTCAATCACAATCCCTAAGCTCTTAGTAACTGTTTCTAGATTTCAACTCCACGAACTGAACTGAATAAACGGCGTAGCCTACTTTCGTACATCCTACGCACCAACAATATATACACTCGACTAGTAGTTTTCGTCTCTGGCCGCGCGGAAAATCGTTCTGTTCGCACTGGTTCTTCTTAATTCACGGCACTCCGTAAGTATACTTTCGAAATCTTACGACACACACGCTCTTATGGATAACGATTCAGGTGTTTTTAGATCCAACACGTTTACTGGTATTTAACACCTATAAATCACCTCTAGTTCATGACGCTAGATTTAGCATTAACAACTATCCATAAGAAAGAGCTCTAGAAATCGGCTAGGGTTTTATCTCGTGAAATCCTTATCAAACATAGAATTCCCCGCTGATAAATCCTTTAAACCCAACAATGAAACTACTCGAACATTGATGAAATGAAAATCATGATTGAATAAATTGCAGGATATTGATGAAGGAGCCTGATATGCTCAAATTAATACCCTAAATAGTACTAAAGNGATCCAACACGTTTACTGGTATTTAACACCTATAAATCACCTCTAGTTCATGACGCTAGATTTAGCATTAACAACTATCCATAAGAAAGAGCTCTAGAAATCGGCTAGGGTTTTATCTCGTGAAATCCTTATCAAACATAGAATTCCCCGCTGATAAATCCTTTAAACCCAACAATGAAACTACTCGAACATTGATGAAATGAAAATCATGATTGAATAAATTGCAGGATATTGATGAAGGAGCCTCACGAGTTTAAGAACTAAGTCCGGTGAGAACCTCTTCACCAATCTCGAAAAGTAAATAACAAGAGTTTAAGAGTAAAAGCAAGAACAAAACTAAACTAAAAATGGTGTAAAAGCAAGCACACAAAATTAGGTCTTCTAAGAGGCATAGTATAGGTATTCTCTTCAGCTTTCGTCGGTCTTTAGGGTTTTAAGTGACGGGAATTAAATGGGCCTTGCAAATTGGGCTTACAAGACGAAAATGGCTTGGCCGTGGGTCCATGGAGTCTGGCCGCGGCGAACCTTCACATGGCCACGGGTGGAGGCTTCCTGGCCGCGGTGAATTGCCTCTTGGCCGCGACTGGGATGCTTCTGGGAGTGGCCAGCTGGGACGTCTTGATCTTGATGCATCTTTTGATTGAACTGTTGGATCGTTCCTTCTTGAATATCTCCAAAATTAGGCTGGATCAGACGGTGAGAAGAACCTCTTTAGCATTTAAACTTCTGACGGTTTGACTCTGAGCCGAAAATCTGGTTTTTCTCCAATTTGCAATGCTTTCGCCTAAGTAACCTGAAAAGAGTCTTGACACTACGAATATGCGAAAACCATAATAAAAGCATGTAAAACCAAGTGAAATACTTATTAAAACGTTCTTAAATAGATAGTAAAACGGGTAAAAATACGGTGTTATCACTGAGCATGCCACACTGAGCTAGATGAGACAGAGCTTAGAGCCGATGAAGAAGCAGCAACTTTATCCATATCTATTTTATCCAAAACATATAGACCATTCTTGGCGCATCCTTCGCCAATGGTCTCTCCTGAATTATTGTCCTGAACCACATCTCATTAGGACTTAAACACAGCCAAGCAATTAAGGTCCTTTGTAGCTTTTTGAATAGACAACAACTTAGACGAGAATTCAGGCATAAACAGAGCTTTCGTGTTTCTTTTGAACAGTTCTAAATCTCCAATTCCTCTAATTGGAACATCCTCCCCATTAGCAATAGTAACATTTCCAGAGTGAGGCTTAACATTGGTAATGAGCTTAGCATCACAAATCATGTGATCTGTAGCACCAGAATCTACTATAATGGGCTTATACGATTTATAGGCTAAGAAACTCTTACTAGATTCGATGAGCTTTGTAATGTTGTTGATGAGAGCATCCGAATCAGACTTTCTAACCACATCATTATTAGTAGCCACAGTGTATCCAGCAGCACCTCTGGATGTCTGACCATTTCCTGCCCATCTCTAATCAGTTCCTGCCCACTTTGGCCTCAAATGCGGGTAACGAGCCCATCATTTGTCTTTGGTGTGCCCCTGCCTCTTGCAATGATCACACCCCACATTCTTCCTCTCTGCCTGCTGGTAAGCACTCCAGCTCATATGGGCAGCTTCACTTGTCCCCTAAAAGAGACCTCTTGATCCTTTTTCTTTCTGGATCATCATGCACACTTCATTCAAAGTGGGCAGCTTCTCAAACCTCAGAATGTGATGGATCAGTCCTTTAAACGACCCATTGAGGATGAGAAAGAGTCCAAAGACCTGATCTTCCTCACGCCTCACATTCATCTCCTTCAGATCAGTGGTAGGAGGTCTCAACAACTCCAACTCTGCCCATAATGCTCTGAAGTCTCCAAACAGCTCTTTGAACGACTTCTCCTCTTGTTGGAGATCATTCAAAAGCCTTCTTCACCTCAAAAACTCTACTCATATTAGAGGTGTTACCATAACACCCAAGAGGGTGTCCCACAACTCCTTTGCAGTCTCATCATATGAGTAGTAGGCTCCAAGGATAGACTGCTCCAAAGAGCTATGAAGAACAGCAAGAACGAGCTGATCTTCCGGGATCCATCTGGAATCCCTTTTGCTGGTCACATATTTGATGGGAGACTCCACTGCTCCTCCATCCGCTTCAGCTTCTCCTTGGTCTTTCGACCCTTCTTGAGAGCAAACAACATGCTCCCACAAGCCCCGATTACGCAGGGCTGTCTTTGTGGTTTTTTACCACAAGATATAGTTGTTCCCTTTAAGAACAACATGTAGAGTGATAAGCTTCTGATTTTCCATCTCTTGCCTTGAGTAACCAAAAAAGAAAGAACAAGAACTTGCGGAAAAACGATCTCAATGAGCAGATCGCTCTGATACCATGTGGTTTTTAGAGATTAAGAGTGATAAGATTCAAGAACAAGATGAAGAACAAGATGAAGAACAAGAGAGAGAGAGAGGGAGAGGAGGAAGAGTTTAAAGAGTTTAGAGAGAGAGTATTTTGTGCTTATCTCTTGTTATTAATTGTTTACAACCACACACACATGTATATAAGAATGAAGCTTACAAGAGAAGCTAAAACTAAAATATCTAATCTGTTTTTACTGTTCATATGTGGCTACTATTCATAGTTGCACACACTTCATTTTAGCATGATTCTGATTAAGCAAGCTTCAGTTTAACAAAGAGAGCTTTCTGGTTCTGTTGCAGCAAGGCTTATCCTTACCCATATACAAGAGTGTTGATTCAAGGGAATTCTTATCAGATAAGCGGCTGTGCATCCCACAAGGATCCATGAGGGAACTTTTGCTGAGGGAAGCACACATCGGTGGTTTACTGGGACACTTTGGCATGGACAAGACGCTATCTATTATGATGGACCATTTCTTTTGGCCACACCTTAAGAGAAACGTGGAGAACTTCTGTTCTCAATGCATAACATGTCATAAGGCTAAATCCAGGTTACATCCTCACGGCTTCTATCTTCCTTTACCTTTCCCTAACGCACCATGGGTGGAAATCTCTATGGATTTTGTTTTAGGATTACCAAAAATCATGCACAAATACTCTATTTTTGTGGTGGTGGACCGGTTCTCTAAGATGGCCCATTTCATACCATGTGATAACACGAATGATGCCAACCAAGTTGTTGATCTCTTCTTCAAAGAAGTAGTTTGTTTGCATGGAATCATGGTATAAGACTCGGTGGTGACTCGTGGGATAGACGTGGGAATGTGGTATAAGACTCGGTGGTGAGTACTTATATCGTGGGATAGACGTGGGAATGCAGGCAAGCGGTCGCCCTCTCCTACACTCGGATGATGGTCGAAGGTGGGATGATCGGACACGATGGCGATCGCTTCTCTCGTGTGGGATCGAATGAAGGGGGATGCTGGTGGAACGAGTACACAACACAGAAGTGTGATGAGTCTCTCATGCAGTGTAAGGCTCAAGCTTGATTGAATCGCACAAGCAAGCTAGAACAAGACAAGAGAAATCGCTTCTCCCAAGAACACTCGTGAAGAATGCGGCGCTTTATTGATATGTCAAAGGTGAAAAGATACAAAGCTACAGCGAAACCTTATATAGTGGCTCGTCAGCTGAAGACCCTTAGGTCAAAATAAAAACGCAAAACACAAGACTCAAAACGACACAAAGAAACACTACAAGAAAATGATCACATTGAGACAAAATATTTCGTCACAATAGAAACTATTTCGTAACAATAAAAATATTGTGACATATTTGTGACGATTTGTGAACGGTTACAATACAGTCGTCACAAACTTATTTTTGTAACAAAAACGTCACAAGCATTGCGACGAATGTATCTGGTAACCATTCTGTCACAAACTATGACGAGACATAAGAGTAACAAAACCATCACAATTATTGACTAATAACAACGTCTCAAAACCATCATAATGTGTGAGTATCATAACATCTCAATTCCGTCACTTAATACGACTAAACTATAGTCTCAGATCGTCGCAAGTGATGACTAAAAATTTGTCTTCTATCTTTCTAAATTTATGACTATTTCATTGTCCTAATTCCGTCACACCTTATCACTAAAAAACCGTCACAAATCCGTTTTAATTAGCTACTGATTTTGCGTTTCAATTTGTCACTATTCTTGACCAAATTATTGTCACGATATTTAACAAAATTATCCTCACGAATCTATCAAAATTAGATACTGATTTGGCATCTCAAATAATTATAAATATGATATCATTAGATAAATTTACTTAAATACAAATAAATTATCCAAAAAACAACATTCAAAATAAAATAGTTCTCTTAACGTGTTATGAAACATACATAAACTATAATTTAACATTAAGCAGCATGAGAGTATAAACAAACCCAAATTCCCTGGCGCAAGCCAAATGCTGCAGAACGCGGTTTAAGCAACATCCTAAATAATATAATTCCGTTTGAAGTTATGATGTATTTATAGAAAAAATTTCAGATTTACCAACGGACGTATATTTCGATGTAAATGATTAGGTGAACCTATTAAAAAAACGTGTTCTACCTAACTGGAAACAATCATCGTTAATTTACATTGAATACTGATCGTTATAAACTTGATGTAATTTTACATCGAGTTTACAACGAATATGCAAAAGTCATATTCGTCGTAAATACGATGTAAAAGTTACATCGATATTACGACAATTTTTAATATCGTCGTATAATCGCCGTAATGTCGTCGTCAAATTACGACGATTATACGACGATAACTATTTACGACGAATTTACATCGAATAAATATTTTGTCGTAATGCCGTCGTAATGTCGATGTAAAGTTACATCGATTTAAAATAGTCGTAAAATTTTGTTGGAAATAAGCAGTTTTCTTGTAGTGTCTCCTCTTCCTCTTCCAGTGAGTTGATGAAGGCTTGTATGGCTATTCCAAATCTCTTCTTAAGCTGCTTAGCCTTTGAACGTGTCATGGGTCCTTCTAGGACCGTTGGCATTAGGCTCGGGTTGTTGCTAGGGTCGATGTCCTCATCAAATCCCAAGAACCATTGTCTCCGACCGAGACACGAAGTTCCTTAGCCATTTCTGGAGGACACTTTGGAAAATCCAGCAACTAAGCTATTGTTCTCTACTACTTGTCGTCCTCAAACGGATGGGCAAACTGAGGTCGTAAATCGCACACTCTCTACTTTACTTAGAGTTACTCTCGGTAAAAACATGAAAACATGGTTAGATTGCTTACCATTTATTGAATTTGCGTATAACCATGCTACTCACTCCGCTTATAAGTTACGTTGTCACCTTCTGAAGTTGTTTACGGGATCCAACCATTGTCACCATTGGACCTTGTGCCGATTCCACAAACTGAGCAAGTGAACTTAGACGGTCAAAGCCGAGGCGAGCTCATCAAGAAGATTCATCAAAAGGCTAAGGAAAATCTGATAAAGGAAGGAAGAAGTTGGTTTTTGAGCCTGGAGAGTGGGTCTAGTTACACATGAGGTCAGAGAGGTTCCCACAAAAGAAGAGCTCCAAATTAGTACCAAGAGGCGACGGCTCATTCAAAGTTCTACAAAGGATCAACGACAACGCCTACAGTCTCGAACTACCAGGTGAGTATAACATATCTCATACCTTCAATGTTGCTGACTTGTCTTCGTATGATGCGCATGATATTCAGTTTTGAGGCCAAATCCTTAAGAAGAGGGAGGGAATGATGTGGACATCGACCCAGATCAAGCCTCGACCCAAACAACCGAAGTGAGGGAAGTTCCAATGACCCTTTCAAGGACTAAAAAGCTCAGGAAATGGTTCAACATAGCATTTCAAGCTCTCCTCACCTCAATGGAGCTAGAAGAAGCTACATGGTCCATACCGAGCCAAGAAACCAATTCCACCGACAATTCAACAAAGTACCAGATACAAAGGTGGAACTGAGGGAAGGCTTTAACGATCGAATCAGCACTAAGGGAAGCCACTGTCTTCGACCAAGTGGAAATTTTGAGATGAATGGTCGAGACCAAACTCAAGAAGAACCACCAGATTTGATATAAGATAGGAGTCCACCAATCTTATAAACAAGTGATTTCAAGGCTCTCGACTTGAAATGGACGATGGTGAAGATGGTGAAGATGGAGATGAGGGTTTTGTTGCTGAATCCACAACAACACACGGATAAACTAGTTTGAATCTCACAAACTAATCTACATGCAATCATACAAGAGGACTTTCTCCAAAGACTTGAAATGACAAAGACACTTGCTTTGTAAAAGAAAACAAACGTTTCAATTGATTAATTTCAAAGAAGGGTGAATATTACAGTGTGACTAGATAAAGCTTATATAGGCTTAGCTACAATGGTCTAAGGCTAGAAATAAAAAACTAATCGCATTAATTAATAAAAAAGAGTCGTTGGAGCTTTGAATGAGTCGCTCGTCCAAAATAGGAAAGTGTCGATGCACTTGACCCTAGACAGCTTGGGCAGGAAGTGATGAGCTCGTGGTACATCTAGACTGGTGAGAGATGTCTTCATAACGCTGAGTATTGGTGAGGAAAAGAGCCGTTGGGATTTGAATGTCTTTGGCTCCATTTTAGGCAAGTCCGACTCGAACTTGATCCGCCTGATCAAGTGAGGTGTGGTGCACCTTGGACATGTAGATCAGACTCTAGATGATCCCCTAGTTTTCAGATGTAGTGTTGAGACTTGTACAAATAAAGGAAAATGAGACTTTCCTTATTTGGTCGAGGAATGGACCGTTTAAGGCCGTTGCGATCATCCGATGGTTCTAGGTCGATCCAGGTCAGGTCTGCATGGGTAAGGATACTCCAATGGGTCTTCAAGTGGATCTGCTTCTCTTCTGGGCTGGGCCGAGTGTTGGTGAAGTCGAATACATTGTGTTTTGGCCGATACTCCTTATCGGGTGGGCTGGCGAGCGGTACGGGTAAGATCTTAGCCGGGGAGGCTGATCTTTGGGTAACTTCGGCTTTGTCTCGAACCGGTGACTGAGGGACTCGGCCAAAGTCTTCTCCTGGGTGAGTTGGTCGACAAATGTGTGATCCCTCGATAGATTTGTGGCATGGTTTCTCTGTACAGCTTCGACAAGGCATCGCTCGGCTTCGGATGGGCCGGATGAGATTTCTCCGAGTCTTGAGTTCTCCTCGGGCTGACTGGTTCGGTCGATGTCCACATCAATGTTTTAGCATTATAATTAGATTTTTCAGCCACTTTGGCTAAGAACGCGGGATTAAGCTTTATTCTACTCTGGTTTTGGAGAGACAACTCTGAAATCCTGTTTCTTATTGATTTCTTTGATGATCTATTCAATCATGTTGCTTGTTTCAATCTCCATGTCTGAAAAGATCCCTTGTTAGGTTCAGGGTTCTCATAAGGGTTTTCTCTGAATGTTAGGTTAATTAGTTTATTAGGATTCACCATCTGGATTAGTTCTTCACCATAGGTTGTTCTCATAGCTAATTCTAGGTTGACGAATCTAGAACTTAGATCTTACGATAATTGATTAGGCACGAGAGTGCGATTAATTACCTGACAGAACCTAGGGTGAGCAAAATAACTATTCGCAAAGAGATTTGGTTTAGTTATTTTGTGAACAAATCAAACTTGAACTAAAAGCTGGTTTAGACTTTATGATTCGCAAAGAGATTTGGAATTCTAGGATTTAGACTTAGATAGTTTTCGCAACGAGAGTTGGTTAGCTATACTTTAGTGATTTGAGTTCAAGAACCGCGCTAAATCTGAATCATGTTAGTTAGTTTATCTACATTCATTCAATTCCTGAGAAATACCCTGAGCCTATCTTTCTTCCAATTGACTTACAACACTTTTAATTTACGTATTGCTTTCAATTACATCTTTTGGTTTAGCTTAATTCGAATCTATATAATCTATTGCGTGATATCTGGAGTTCTTGTGTTCGACCCCTACATATACTACAACAACTGCTTTAGTACTTATAGGGTATTGATTTGAGCATATCAAATTTGGCGCCGTTGCCGGGGACTCAATTTTGCCATTAGATTTTAGCCGAGAATTTCGACTAAGCTCGTCGGTATCTATCGATACTACCCAGTGTCGGTCGATACTCGTCGTATTTTTTTTTTGTTTACTTACGTTCTTGATCTTTTGTGTTTCAGGTTGCATGCCTAATCGAGAAACCAGGAGAAACAAGAACACTCAGCTAGTTGATCTGTCAAACGAGCAGCTAGCACATTTGGAACGCACACTCATAAAAGCAAAGAAGCCAGCAAAGATGAACAACAACCCAGTGGTTTTGATTCAGGATGAGGCTGGTACTTTCAGAGACCGAGAGGGTCAATTGTGCAATGAGAGAGGGCAAAGACTTGATGGAGATGGGAACGTTATTGCCCCTCCAGCTGTTGTAAATGCTGAGAACGCTGCGGTTGAGCGTGGTAGAACAATTGGTGAATGCAACAGACCTGATCAGTTCTACGCAAATCGATCAGCGATTCGTCCTCCTGCCTTTCAGAGAAACGACTTTGAGCTGAAGCCTGCATACTACACTCTTGTGGGTCAGCACACTTTTCATGGTCTTTCTAATGAACACCCCATGGATCATATTGAGAAGTTCGAGGATTTGGTCTCTAGCATCAAATGCAATGGAGTGTCCTACGACTACCTGTTCTGTAAGCTTTTCCCATACTCTCTTGGTGGGGATGCTTCTTATTGGCTCAAGCAATTACCAGCTGGGTCATTGACTACGTGGGATGAGACTAAGACTGCGTTCCTGAATAACTTCTATGACGATGCGAGATCAGAAGAGTTTAGGAACAAGATTTCCCAGTTTTCTCAGGGAACGACTGAGGCTTTCAAGGCTGCTTGGGCGAGATTCAGATCGTATCAGAGGGATTGTCCACATCATGGGTACACTATGGTCCAATTGCTAAGTTTCTTTTTCAGAGGGATTGATTGGAGATACCAGATGGCGTTGGACTCTGCGAGCAATGGAAACTTCTTTACCAAATATCCTGATGATGCTTACCAGCTGATTGAGAATTTTGCGTCTAGCAATAGCACCAAGAGTGCTGACATGGAGCGTAGGAAGCTAGCTGGTGGTATGGAAGGTTCACAGATTGCTGAGGTGCATGCGAAGCTGGATTCGGTGCATAATTTGTTGATGGGCAAGCAGCAGAAGGCTGTTCACTTTGCTGATGATGTCGAGGTTTTCAATGAGGATGAGGTAGAGGGTGTTAACTACATTGGTGGTTCTGGTTTTCAGGGTCAGAGGAATTAATACAACAACAACCGAAACTTCAACAACAACTTTCAGCAAGGAGGGTTCAAGCCCTCAGGTTTTGGAGCGAATACCTTTGCCCAAAAACCAATGCAAAACAGCGATTACACAAGGAACTATGGGAATTCGTCCTATCAATCTCCACCGCCCAAGACTCAGGAGAGTAAGATCGAGGCTATGCTTGAACAGCTGGTTCAAGGGCAGAATAAGATGACAGTGAGCTTTAATGGGAAGTTGGATGCTCTGTACACAGATCTGAATGGGAAAATCGAAGCTCTCAACATTCATCAGAAGATGCTGGAAACTCAGGTCGCTCATATTGCAGCAGCTGTCAAGGGAAAGATGGTTCATGCACAGAATGAACAAGTCAATGCAATCACCTTAAGAAGTGATGAAGAAGTCGATCCAGGAGTGAAAATTGGCCTAACTGCAAAGAATCTCGTCGATCTTGCTGAAGATGACGACGATGAGGCTCCCGAAATCGCCCCAGTATCGATCGATACCTCCCAGCATCGGTCGATACCCGTCCAAGGATCTGACAAGGATGTTTCAAAACCAAGGGTGTCGATCGACACCACACCTGTATCGATCGACACCACATCTGAAGAGACGACAGAAAAGCCTTGTATCGATCGATACCATTCTAATATCGATCGACACCCCTCGCAGACTGAGCCAGAAACTGTGAAAACACCCAAGATTTTCGAGGAACGTGTCTACAAACCTAAAGTGCCATATCCTCGACCACCTAGACATCTCATGAACCCTATCTCTCCAAAGCAGCTGCTTGGCTTTGAGAAGATGGTACGAAAGATTCCCCACACACTGACTTTTGAAGAAGCTATAGAGTACCGCCCTCTGCTGAGTCACTTCCGAGATTGCAGAGAAACTCTGGAAGAGATCGAAGTACTCTTTATCAAGGCAAGAAGCAAGTCACTACCACTGAGGCAGTTGACCAAGAGAGAAGACCCAAGAATATTCTCAGTTCCATGCTCTATCTCTGAAGTTAAATTCAAAGAGTCTATCGTTGACTCGGGGGCTAGCGTCAATGTCATGTCAAGGGCAATTGCAGAGAGATTGGGAACTGATATTCGTCCGCCCAAGACATCCATCACATACGCAAACTGTTCCACCTCACTTCCGCACGGTACAATCCCTGATTTGATGGTCACAGTAGGAGATTGTCTGGTTCCTATTGATTTTCAAGTTGTGGAGATGAGTGCAAGATCTACTACGCAGTTGATTCTTGGAAGACCATTCATGGCTACGGTTGGTGCCATTATGGACACACCCAACAAGAGAGTCTCATTCTCATACATTGACAAGGAGGTGTACTACGAAGCCATTCCTACTAGAGGAACTCCCACATGTGTCTCTTGCATCGATGTTGTCACAGGAGAGACATTGGTAGTTGATAATCGGGAAGAGCCTCCTGAAGAGCCCACTACCATAGACGTTCTAGATAGTCCTTCTGTCATCACCAAAAAAGACGTCAAAACGGCTAAGGCAAAGAAGAAAGTAAAGAGCAGAGGAGTAAAAGGTGCTCCCTCTATCACTTTAATCCCTCAGAAGTGTGATGGGGACTCGATTGAGTATAAGGTGAAGTGCAAAGGAACCTCAAAACCATTCTCCAAGGCTAGAATCATTCTTACTCCGGAGCTGAAAGAGAAAGGAACGGAGGTTATAGAGAGCATGTTGAGTAGAACTCTGAGTCTGCAAGTATCTAGTTGTGGAACTTGCATGGGAGTAAGCTCTCAACCTCGCTCTGACTAATCACCTGAACAAAAAAACTACTCAGCCATAGCTGAGGTAAAGATAATCAATATATTGAAAAGAAAACAGTAATGAAAAGGGATGAAGAAAGCTTCTCTATCGAAGAACTCGAATCGAGAATCCTTGCTCCAAACCGAAGACCAAAGTGCAAGAGTATTGCTTTTGCCTCAAAGCGTGAAAAAAATGTCTAATGTTGTGTGTCTGTCGTAAAAGATCTAAAAATAAGTTTATATAGCCTTGGCTTCGTTTAGGGTTTGGTGTGGAAAGATGGTTTTGACCTCGGGTGAAGAAAAGACTCGTTTTGGTCGCAACAAAGCTTGGTCGCGGGTGCGTGGCTTCTAGCCACGGCGAACAGGGGTTTGGCCGTGGGTCGAGCTCCTCCAGGCGCGGCAGATCGAAGCTTGGCCGCGGGTTGGGCTCTTCCAGCCGCGGTGGACTTCTCTTCGGGGCAGCTTCATCTGCCTTCAGTGCTTCGGTATATTTAAGGATCCAACCATTGGATCGTCTCCAATCTAATAGCATTTGAAAGCTGGTTGTATCTACTTTTTAGTGTCCAAATTTGGTGATGATCAGACGGTGAGAAGGTCTTCTTTGATTGCAAGACTTTTGACGGTCCGAGTTTATCCGAAAACGTTCTTTTGTTCCGAAATGCATTCATTTATCCCAAGTTACCTGAAATCTCTTTAAAACACATGCATAAGATATTAAAGTGATCCATACAAATGGTCAAAAACCGGTGTTATCAGCAGCTTACTGTATAATTATTAGAGAAGAGAAGCCAAAAATGAAACGAAGAGAGTAAAACGTAGCAAACCTCATCTCCCTCTTCTTCTTTTTTTTTTTGTTCCGTCTCTTTTCTCCTCCACCTGTAGTCATCGATACGCGATGTTCAAAGGGCGAAACAAAGTGCCAAGAGTGGACGTTGGAAGAGGAACATTGTTATGGGACAACGAATCATTGAGACATCACTTTATTAGGGAAGTAAGTTCTGTCTCACCTGTAAAAAGACTTCCTTCTCATCCGAAGTTGAAAAACGGTCTTCGGTATCTTATTTTGCCGAATAAAGTTCCACCAAACAGGTAAATTGGGTAGAATGCTTGAAGTTGGTCTACTTATCTTAATGATTGCGTCATACAACATAGTGAGATAAATAACATGGTTTCCTTTACATAATATCGAGAAATCTTTTATTTTCTTAGTAAGACAACAAAGAAATAGATAGATGGGGGCTATTTGTAGCCTTTATCCCATTATAGCTCTTAAGGATATGATGGAATTTTTTTCAAATGCTAGATTTGAGGCACACGTGGAAGTTCATGTAGGATCGATCGATTGATGAGGAAGATGATGAGCAAGGCATTGCTCATATGACAGAACATGTTGCATTTCTTGGTAGCAAGAAACGTGAGAAACTTCTTGGTACAGGTGCCCGCTCTAATGCCTACACCGATTTCCACCATACAGTATTTCATATTCATTCTCCAACCCACACAAAGGTTTGTTATCTTGTACACCTATTGTCGTATTATTGATGTAGCTTCTGGTTAGTTCTTTTTCACAGGTTTTGGTTGCCTCTGTATTTGCTAATACAAATATGGTGCTTGATAATAGTATCACTGATTTACGGTGCTTATAGTAATAACATATTACTACATTCTTTCAGTCTTTTTATCCTCATCACATTATTTCTTCTCTCCACATCCATCCGAAGACCTTACAACATTTTTATATGCACAAGGAAAAATATTTATTTATGGGCAAAAGTCATGGGTTTGGTGTTGAATTAACCACAAATCAAGAATGAAATGGAGTCCTGAGCTCCATGAGAGTTTTCTCGAGTCTGTGAACAAGCTTGAAGGCCCTGAAAGTAAGTCACTATATGTTCTGATTCATACATTTGTGATTAGATAGGATCTTATTTCTCTAACCAGGGTTTGCTTTCGTAGTTAGCTGATTTTTCTTTAATTTTGAAACCTATCCTTTTGCAGAAATATAGACTAGCCAAGTCTATGCCAGAGAGAAAAGAAGGTTAAATCCCAACCTTCACATCCAACTTTTTTCTCCCTGCTCCTGAGAGTTTATTGATTTTCTCACTTTTTTTTTGCAGAGTAGAAGAATGGTTACTCAGAAGATAAGAAACCAGCTTCGAATACGACTGAAGTTGATAGTAGAAAGAAGTAGTGATTTTGAGCTCTGGTTTGTGCTTTTGATTATATACTCTATCCTTTGAGAAATTGCAGTACTTATGATGTTGTTTGATACCTTGTTTTAACAAATAACGTTGAATGATGAACTACTTTGTAAAATTACAATTATGTATCTTTTGATGATTTATGGAAAGAAATATGCTTTTAACTACTTGGTTTTGTAAATATAATTAATTGGATTTCCAATATATATATATATATATGAAATAATATAGTAATTCATCATTTTATAATGTAGCACATAAAAATTGATACTAAACAATGTAAAACCGCACGAAACATGTGCTACAAGAAAGAATATGACAGCATTCGATTAGCGTTATAATAGAATGATCTATAATAGCACATTCCAAAAACGCTATTGTATGGGGTCAACCTATTATAGCTCCTCCAGTCATAGTGTTTATGAAAATGCTATTATACATGTATGATAGCGTTTTTCGTGTGTTATGAATGTCCATTTTTCTTGTAGTGTGTTTCCATGCTTTTGCATCTGAGGGATGCACAATTTCTCTTTTTGTTGTATGCTCTGTCTGCATGTTATCTCATAGGCCCCGTCGTGTGCTTGGATTGATATAAGCTCTTCAACATCTTTGTTAATGGCAAATACCACATCCGGTTATACAAGACTCAAACTCTCTGCGTCTCCTCTCTAGAAGTTCATACAGTTGTTGATGCACACATCTATCATCTGATACAGTAAGCCAAGACCATATACCAGTTTTTGTATCTCATAGTACGAAGCTGGTAAAGATTATCTTCAGGCAAAATGTGTTTAACAAATTCAGCTATCGTATCCACACAATCTTCGCTCAAATTTAAATATGTCTTTATGGTCATCAACCTAATTGCAGCTGATAAAGGTGAATGACCCTCTCTACAACATTTGTATAAACGGATGCGTAGTTGTGTCTAACATATCAAAAAACCTTTGGGCTTAAATTAGATTCATCTACTCTATATCCATCCTCAACGAACGACAATATTTTTTTTTTTAAACGCATCGTTCACCATCTAAACAGTACCTACATTTTTGTTTCCGTTGTTGGTTCTTCTAACCTATTCACAATATAATGTTCACTAGTTATACCAATTCCAGCATAATTCACTAGAATCATTTCTGCATGCGAATATCAAACCTTGTGTTACCTGGCATAAACCCTCCGCTATACATGTGCTTCCAAATAGACTAATTTACAATTATGATAAAGAGGACACGGCCAGTACATATTATTGGTTTGCAAGGTTATGTCATGGTTTGACGCAAATCCAATGCCTTTTGCGAACTCATCTGTACCTAGGCCAGTCGTTGGATCCTGATGAGTTTTGTCCATCCACAATCGAAAATAATCATTTTTGAAAAACAAATTTATGTGGTTTGTTTTTATTTTTTTAGCATTGTTGTGAATGAGGGTTAAAGAGTATAAGTTAGAACCAGTGGATTTCCGACGGACTTTCAAACTCTCAATATTTTCGACGGATTTTCAATGAATACAACATGTCGGATATCAGCTGAAAATTCTAATAGGGACCCGTTGAAAATTTCTAACCGGTTTCCGATGGAGCGTGAGACCATCAAACCTTCGTCGTAAATCCATAGAAAATTCTCCTTTTCTTAGCTTGGTGAGATGTCTTTTCGCGCTAGAAATATATGCTTTCCTCAATCTTCAATCCACAACCACCACCACTTGTCCAGACCCGTCTCGGGCAAAGTCTCCCGTCCACCATTTTCTTCTCCTTTTCTTTCCAAACCAAAATCACATACGTCTTCTCATGTTCCTCCTCTATCTGAATTGTGTATAATATTTTTTCCATGTTTATTATGAAAAATAGAACGATATATAAGAGATATTTCAAGTGTATTTCTCGATGTATCACATATATTAATTTGATTAGATTATACGCATAATGTAGGTCCCTAGAATTAGTAGCAACTGTAGCCATCTCGTGGTTAAAATATACGTAAAAGTTTTAATATTAACAATTTAAGTTACGCGTATATATAGCTACTGTTGTGGCAAGTTGGTAACCTCCATCATGGCGACATTGTGGCTAGTTTGTGACTATAAAGAAACTGTACTACACCATTTTATTTTGGCAATTTTGTGATCAACCCAAAAATTATTTAAAGTTAGACCATGGTCAATGGACCACCTATTAGCTACGGACGACATTCATAGCAAAATTACCATAGATTTTCGCCACGCCAGAGCCATATAAAAAATATTTATATTGTACACGCGCGTTACTTATCTATGGCCATTTTCAAATGTGAATATACGTCAGCTTTTTTTTAGTCGTAGCACTACTAACTCTAATGAAACCATAAAAGCAATTGGTCATGTGAACATGTACGTTTGTTGCATCTTTGATAGTTCCACCACTAGTTTTTGTTCAAATTGTCGAGATGGAGAAAAAACAACATATGTTCGTGCATGACCAATAGATATGGCAAGAATACACACACAACGGGATGCTTGAGCAATTTGTTATAGCTATATCCACAAGTTACTATGCCTCAGCTAATGAAGAGATATTGGAATTAACTACTACTACAAACAATTTATATGAAACTGCTATTGTTGTTAATATATAAACCATCTACTTGGGTTTGAATTTTATGGGATCTAAGCTGGATACATCAACTATGGATTTTGCGTTTAATAGTTTTATGTATAATTTAAAGGTGAATTTGAAACTTCTTAGTATTATATTATACTCTCTCCGTTTCAAATTCACTAAAGTTTTAGGGAAAAAAAATTTGTCTCAAATTTCAAACTTTCAATGCAATTTTTTATTTTTTTTATGTTTTATGACTATTTGTATTTTGCAATTTGTTTTATCATTAGTAGAATTGTGTTTTAGGACCTTTAGGTAGATAATAAATTATATTTTTATTTAGAAAAAAAAAATGTTTTTTTAATATGTGTGCAGAAATCTTAAACATCAATTATTTTGAAATAAAGGGAATAGTATAGATAAGATCTCAATGACAAAATGGTGGTAAATCCATGCATAGATGCACCAACTTCCTCTGATACAACTCATAACATTTTGTAAGTGCTATCACATCTTCATTCTCAGCATCTATCCTCCAACTCTCTGCAAGAGTTTCTCGACAAGCCAAAATGAAAATAGTCGCTGTTTCAGGCTGCTCAGCTTTGCGAAATGTAGCTAAAGCTTCCTCAAACGCTCCTGCCGCTACATATAGTATCAAACCCCTGAACTTTCAAAATCCAGATTAAGAATAGTCGTATCCTCATTTATATGGCATGAATTCTATCAAAAGGAATGAATAATTGGGTTATATATACCTCCAGAGGTTGTGTTCAGTGTGCACAACGTGTCCTGCCCACCTCTGCAACACTCTGATTAAAACAAGTAACAACATCAATTTTATTTTATTCCCTAAGTAAGGCCACCATGGATTTATATACAAATTAGGTCGAGAGAGCGATGACATAGTTCTCTTTTAGAATTTTATTCTTGTTACGCTCTTGTTCTTGTCATTTTTAATAAAGAGAGTTTTGGATTTTATCATGGTTCGTGATTCTTAAATCTAACAAATAAATATAAAAATTAAGCGACACCTTGCATAGTCAGATCCATTTAAATGTGTTGCTGCCAATGTAGCAGAATCCGTCCAGTAACCAGCATCTTGTAACTGCAATGAGGCACACATAAAGCCAATCTTGGGATATGAAACATGTTAACATTTAAATAAAACCTAACCTGAGAGCATGCTTCTTGGTATCTTCCAACCGAACAAAGAAGATGAGTTCCATAAAGTGATCTGTCTGACCTTACCATGTTAGCTGCAACTACCTTCACATAGAAACAATATCAAGAAAACAAAACTCGGGTTATGTGATGCACCAGGCAGACAAGGAATATAGCAACTTAATACCTTCACCGCTAGCTCAACGAGGGATTTTGACACGCTAGAAGATAAAGCAACAGAACGTAGAGCATTTGGATAGAAATAAGAGCTATCTGGAGAAGTGGAGAGTAACAAACTCACCGCACCTTCCAAGTTTCCAACTGATACAAGTCTGCTCATCATAAGTATGTTAGCTTCAAATCTTTTACATAAATTTTTAATTTGGAATGGAATGAGTTTATAGTGGAAGATAACTAACTCGTGTACTCGGTTTTAAATGGCCTCTTCCCCTTCCAGATTCTCGTGCCACGGGATTCGCTCATTAACACATCACCATAATTCTTTTTGTTCGAAAGCCATGAGTCTTAGTTGGCCTTCACTCTGTTCACAAACCAAAGAAAATCAGCATAAGGCATTATTTCGAAATTAGTCCACTAGATTACTAACCAGGTAATCATTTATCTCAGATCCTGAATTTGATGGTCCCTTTGATGTAATTTTATTTTCACATAGTTGTCTCCTCAAAATGCTTCGTTGGAGACTTGCTTGCAGTTTTGTTGACTACGTGGTTCATGGCATAAGGCAGTTGTAGCCAAAAAAGTGCCTCAGAAGCTTCCCCAAAAATTGCAGCAGCGAAAGCAAATCTTGCAGCACAGCCCTTATTTACTATATTGGAATATAGCTTTGTTTTCTCATCATCTAGAAGGCAGCCTTTAGCCATCAGTATTTCGAATATGTTAAAGAAAATGAAAGAAACGTCATTCAACATATAAGAAAGTATACAAAATCTTTTATGGAGAAGAAAAAACGATGAATCCAACCTTCTAAGCGATATGGTTCTAGTACTTTAAGCAATATTTCTAACACGGCTGGGTCGACGATGGGTGGGAAATCAATCATGAAACTCTGAAGATCCTTAGAAGACGAAGTTTTTCATGGAATAGAATGTGGTCGTTTCTCCATACATGTACTAGAATTGTTGAACCAAGATGGTTTTATGCCTAGTTGCAAGATCATCCGCAATGCCTACAAATAGACTATAAGCTAAGGTACTTCTGATCAGCTCGGAATCAAACATAAATTAACCTTACCAAGGCGTGTGGTATGGGGAGTAGCATAGGAGTCCATAAAGGCATTGGACGAAATCTTTCATTGGGAGGTTTTGTGTAGAATATTTGGGTTGTTATCTTTTTCATTTCTACATGATTTCAATTAAGGAACATCAATGATTATACATATGCTTTTTTTATCTCATTATCTTTTGTAAAATGCTATACATCGCTTACCCATGAACCTCGACTAGTCGGAAGCTACCATCAATTCCAGCAACACACAGAACAAGCGAGTCAAATCGACTAGTTCGCAGGGGCAACCAATGAAGTTCTAGTATAAGGGTACCAGGAATTTGAGGCCGCATAAGAGAAATGGCCAATGGATCTGGCGAATCCTACAATAAAACATACAAGGATCCTGGCTTACTAAGGAATTATAATGTTGTTTATGCACAACACAAGGTTTTACGAAAAGTGTCTTCTTATAACGATTTTAAGAAAGTTAAAAGAAATCTTACGAGATCGTAGATGGAGAATGTGTTATCATAAAACAGCACTGTGATTCGTCCTCTGCTAATATCTCCAGCAAAGATAGGAGAAAATTTGATCTTCTTTATTCCTTCTTTGCAAGTGTTAAACGATGAGGAATTCCCAGATGTTACATCCCACCACCGAATCTTCCCTAACTTGTCACCTATGACCTATTAAGTGGTTGTCTAAGATATTGCTTAATTAACAATAGCCAGAGATAGCATCAAGAGGCAAAAATACATACAACATAAGGTAAGCGATATCCCATAGCTGTAATTAACCCATCAGAAGTATTGAAAGAAGCTTCTGGCCATTTCGGTCTAACAAAAAGATAAAGAAATATGCGTGTTAGAACATGATGAAGAGTAATTCTGAGAATATTTTTTCCTAAAAAGCAACCTGAAATGATCGAATTCTTCGGCCATATACTTCAAAGACGCCAAGTACACCATTTACTAGTGCAAATGCAAAACTTTTGGAAGCATCAACTTGGAGTCTATCAGCAGTGATAGCTTCTGTAAGAAAGCGAGTCTTTCGTCTTAAGTGTTTAGGTAAAGATAAAAAGAATTGTTATAGAAAGTCGCTTACTAGAATCTGATGCTTTTGGAGTTCCAATGTCATTTGATGTGGCATTTGTTTCCTGGTTAGAAGACATCGAATGTTGCTTTGAGAGACTTTCTTGAGCTGAGCTTGGAATAGTTGGGAGAGTCCATTCCAAAACCGTGAACGGGAGATCTACATCAAAGTACAGTCATAGTAATATAATTACAAACTCATCTCATCATAAATATGTTTTCATTCGTAAGAACCTAACTTACCATCACTGGACTTTTAGTCATTGCCCACACTTCTACTGGAGCATCACGGAACAAAATAAGAAGATACCTAAAAAATGTCAAAGACTCTTTTATTCTATGTGAAATCTAAGGGTAGGCAAATGGGAATTCGGTATGAAACTCTGCGGGATCGGAACTGGAATTAGGATTCAAAAATATTTGTTCCAAATAATTCTCATTTCAAACTCGGGGCATGACAAGAATGACTCAGGACACAAGCAAGAATTCTTGTGGGCTACAACATGTCGTTAACAAATTTCTAGTTAAAAAAACAAAATTGATAAAAGGTTTTATTTGTTCAAATAAGTAAAGAATTTCAGTTTTGACATTACATTCGAAAGATGAACCAAATAATATATATAAAAATATGCAATTATCATTTTTTTTTAAATGAATATGACTTTGCTTACGAAATCCTCAAAATATCCTTATATACATAGATATATAAACAAAGAACATATTTAGTTGTTTTGTAATGATTATAAATAATCTCTATTGATAAAGAAATTCGATATAAAACTGAATGTTTCAAAGTTAATTAGTAATTCACCTGATCGCGACACGTATCAAGTCAATCGATAAGATTTTGACATGTGTAAAAAGAACTTCCAATTAGATGTTGCCACATAATACTAGCAATAAAAGGAAAATTGTTTAATTGATTTTTAATTCTAAAACAAAAAAAAAAGAAAAGAAAAAAAGAAAAATTAATAATTCTGAAAAAATAATAACCGATTCCTACTCCTAAAAATTAAAGTTACTATACAAAAAAAAAATTAAATTTATCCTAAAATGAAAAGTTAATTAAAAAGGAAAAATAGAAAATTCTTTAATTTTTCATCTAGATTAAGAAAACTAAACCATGAATTACTAATCAAGGAAAATAATTTCTAATTTCTTACCTCTATATAAATAATTTGGTCATTTCTCAATTACACACTAAAAAAAATCAAAAACCCACCTAATAATCTTTTCCAAAGCTATTTGTTACATATACTCCACTAAATTCTTCTTTCAAAGTTATATATTTTTTTCATCGAAAATTTTGTTTCTATATATTTTTTTAATTTCCTTCGGCATGATACGCGGATAAAAATAAAAGATTTAGACTATAAATTTGATAACTCGCGTAATTATGACAAGTCTAGTTATATTCTAGATTAAGACCCGCGTTTAGTTATTCATAAATATTTTATAAACTTTCAGATTTCTACACGTGTAAAAAATCTTATTCCAATTAAATTTTGACATATCTTGTTATATAAAGCTGAATGTTTCAAAGTTAGTAATTCACCAGATCGCGATACGTGTCCTGTCAATCGATCAGATTTTGACACGTATTAAAAGATTTTCCAATTAAATTTTGCCACTTAATATTAAGAAAATAAAATAAAAAATTTGTAATCAATTACTAATCCTAAAAGGTAAAGTTACTAAACAAAAATGAAAAAAAAATGAAAAAATATAAATTTATTCTAAAATCCAAAGTTAATAGAAAAAAAGAAAAGCTACAAATTCATAAAAAAAAATATAAGTGATTCCTAATTCTATAAGGTAAAGTTATTAAACAAAATTTAAAATAGAAAATTTAAATTTTTCATAAAAGGCAGAGTTAATTAAAAAAAAAATGTCTTATTATATAAAGTTGAATGTTTCAAAGTTAGTAATTCACCATATCGCGACACGTGCCATGTCAATTGATCAGATTTTAACTCCTGTAAAAAGCTTTTCCAATTAATTTAGCCACATAATATTAATAAAAATAAAAATTTATAATCAATTACTAATCCTAAAAGGTAGAGTTACTAAACAAAACAAAAAAATGTAAATTTATTCTAAAATCCAAAGTTAATAGAAAAAAAGAGAAGCTAAAAATTCAGAAAAAATAATAAGTGATTCATAATCATAAAATGTAAAGTTACTAAACAAAAATAGAAAATAGAAAATTTAAATTTATCATAAAAGACAAACTTAATGAAAATAAAAAATAAAAAATATAATTCAATAGGAATAAGAAAAACTAAATATTTAGAAACATGTGAAAATTTTTAATTGGAAACCATATAATAGAAAAAAATATATTCAAAATAAATAAATAATTGTTAGTCTTCTAGGCTTTTCTACCGGTGAGTGATTTCGTATTGATGTTCTCAATCTTATTTTGTTTACATTCACTGGTGATTTCACTTTTTCGTTTTTATATTTTTTTCACGAGTTATAAAATTTAAATTATAAACTCCGCGTATACGTGAGGCCTAATCTAGTGTTAACATAAAAGAAAAAATTACAAATCCTTAACATAAGAAAAGAAAAATAAATTATATAGATTTAAATATATAATTAAAAAAATATACTAAAAATGTAAAGTTTATATAAAAAATGAACATTTATAAAAAAGCAAAAACAAATATATAAAGCTTGATGTCTCTAATTTTGTAATTAACATGATCACAGCATAAAATTATATAAATATATAAAAAAATTATATAAGTTAATCAGATTTCGCGTTAACGTTCTTATTATTATTATTATTTTTAGAGAAATTGTTCAAAATGACATTTTTAAAAAAAATTCTGACCAAATTAGCACCCTAATAAAAAAGCCTCATTTTTAGCATTCATTAAAGTGACAAAAGACCATTTTGGTTCATAATTTACTTACATAATAATTTACTTACATAATAATTTACTTAATAATATAAAAAATGAAATTTATCCAAAATTGAATTTTGGAGATCGTCTTCTTCGCAATCCTCTTCTGAGAAAATTTACTCAGACTTCGCGATCATCACGATCGGATAATCTATGCTCTACATCATCGAATTGATCACAAGGCTTCAATTGATTGTTGGATCGAAGAGTTACTGTAATAAGTTCACAGTATAATTTATATGCTCTAATCAGATATGAGCGTGCTTCGTTTCTCCTGCAATTCGAGGTTGTTCGTTTGACCCTGGATCTCGCCTTGGATTCTTCGTCTTGGGTAAAATAAAACAATAAAGAGGAGAAAGAAGCTCGATTTTCTGTGTGTAATTCCGAATTCCGAATTCTGTGTGTTGTGGAATATACAGCCACTGGATTTTGATGCTTTTCCGTTGTTTTGGTTCTCATGGTTCTTTAATTGGGGAAAGAGCTCGATTTTCGGGCCGGTAGGAGATGGTGTTCAAATCTAGAATAAAATGGATTGCGCTCCTTGTGATGATATTATCAGTGGGATCTCTGCTTGTTCATCTTTCCATGACAAAGTCTTCAGGTGTACAGTTTGCGTATTACGCAAGAGATACCATTTGGCAAGATTTTGATTCTTTGTTAGGGGCACAGGTGGAAAAAAAAAACAAAATTGAATTTGGATTCTGAATTTGAATTGGTGTTTGAAGAATGTCGTCTGCCTTTGTGTTTACTGTTGCAGGATTTTAGAAATAAACCCTTCCGATGCATACCAATTTCTGATCAATAATATAAAATGGGATTTCATGATCTGATAATTCTTGGGACCAGACCACATTATAATGACAGATTATTCATGAGATTTTGTTATTGAAACAGGGAAAGTGATTCTTGAATCAGCGATTTTAACAACCGTAGTGGTGCTTTCCTGTTTTTTTATAGTTTTCTGTTTCTTATGGTCAAGATGGGCTGAAAATCAACGGTTAATAGTCTCTTATAGTTTTCTGTTTTTTGTTCATTTAGAAAAGCTTTCCTAAATACGATATATATGTTCCTAAATGGTTCCTAAATACGTTTCATTTCCATAAATGATCATTTTTCATCATTTAGGAAAACTTTCCTAAATACGTTATATATGTTCCTAAATACGTTTCATTTCCAGAAATGAGCATTTTTCATCATTTAGGAAGACTTTCCTAAATAGGTTATATATGTTCCTAAATGGTTCATAAATACGTTTCATTTCCAGAAAGGATCATTTTTCATCATTTGTATCTTTCTTTCTTTGTGTAGTCAAACAACAACACATGTTCCGATACTTCATTTACGCATGAAAATCAACAGTTAATATAGTCTTTTATAGTTTTTTTGTTTCTTGTTCATTTAAGAATGCTTTCCTAAATATAGTCTTTTATAGTTATATATGTTCCTAAATGGAATTTCTTATCATGACATGAAGCCACATAACTTTCTTATTAGTGTAAAGTCTATTATTAAGGTTTCTTAAGTCTATTATGAAGTGAGTAATAGTCCTTGAATTTTTTTAAAAGCTTCTTAAATCGTTAAAAACAATTTTGTTTCATACAAAGAAATCTAAACATTAAATCTCATCTGAGAATCAATCAAAACCACAAATTATACACACGAGTAGATGAAAGAAGAAGGAACACATAGAACGAATCAAATTTGATGAACTAGCAAGTTGCTGCTTGATTGTTCTTGTCTTTATCCTTTAATGAAAGTTCACAATCTTGCAAGTCATTCAAAAATTACTGAAAATAAATCAAATTGTTCGTCTAAAGTATAAACTTAAAAGCCACTATATCACTAGGTGTTAACAAATAAATGAGAATTTTTATGTTCATTTTTTATGCAACTCAAATTTAGTAAGTCATCATACACAATTAGGAAGACTTTCCTAAACTATTATGAATCATTCCTGAAAATTAGAAAGGCTTTCCCCAATAAAAAATTCATGAAGGTTTCTTAATGTTTTAAGAAGGGTTTCTTGAAATCATCTAATAAAAGAAGAATCACACTTACTCTCAAGTGAGACACTCAAATCCACTACTAACTCATGGAGAGAACATATGTTCACAGTATATACACTCTTTTGCAATCGTCAATATGATTTTCCTACAAGAAAGTTTTTTAAAATAAAAAAGGGCTGTACTGGCTGTCGAGAAAGTGTGGCTATTTCAGATGAGGAAGATATAGAGATATATGTAGGGGCTTACTACTTCAAGATGCAGAGGCAACACGAGTTGTTGTTGGTCCATACTTATTGCATTCAAAGAATCACGAAGCAACAGCTCGCCCCATTTAAAGAAATCTGATTCTTCTTGTTGAAGCATTCCCATCGAAACACCAACTGATCTCAGTAAAAAAGGCACCAAGCTCACTCCTAATACACTAGTATCGTTCACAACATCAAAAAACGATTATACAATCTGGTACAATCAAACAAAGAAAGAAAACAAAAACGACAAGATGATCAATAAGTTCAAGGAGATGAAACTCTTATGATTATAAGAGCAGGAAAATTCACCTTATTGAGCATATCCAAATCATATGCGCGAACCATCTTCATTAGTGGAATAAACACCCTCCACACAAATAACTGCAACGCATTATGATTATCCGCAATACCAAAGCCTGCTTCAACCTCAAAACCTTCAATTAATCAAAATTTGAATCTCTAACACACCATACATATCTGCAAGATTTAAATTCGAACTCACCAAAATTCTTTAGTAGATGACAAAGCCCAACCACCAATGAAGCAATGTGGCTGCAATCATCATAATCAAATTTCTTGTCCCCTATTATTTGTATCATATTTAAAACATGGAAGAAGAAGCCTTTTCAGATCTTAACCCGAAACCAAAATGCCAAGCTGTTTCTTGGGAAACGTTTGCTAGCGATAATATCCACATACCACGCATCGAAATCTTGCGAGCGAGGCGTAATGGCTTGGTCCGACCTGAGCCGCTCGACATCCGACTTAGTCTCCGGCGAAGCAGTGCCACTCGGCACCATCGCGAATCCAGAAGCAGGTCTGATCTGTAGACATACGGTTCGCCGAAGAGCTGCTAGATAACGAGTGATGGTTAATTGATCGGCGGCGGTGGTGTCGCCGATGAGGGATTCAGAGAGGAAATATCGCCGTTGATGACTCTCGAATCTCGACAAAGTCTGCATCTTGAAGTAGTAAGCCCCTACATATATCTCTATATCTTCCTCATCTGAAATAGCCACGCTTTCTCGACAGCCAGTACAGCCCTTTTTTATTTTAAAAAACTTTCTTGTAGGAAAATCATATTGACGATTGCAAAAGAGTGTATATACTGTGAACATATGTTCTCTCCATGAGTTAGTAGTGGATTTGAGTGTCTCACTTGAGAGTAAGTGTGATTCTTCTTTTATTAGATGATTTCAAGAAACCCTTCCTAAAACATTAAGAAACCTTCATGAATTTTTTATTGGGGAAAGCCTTTCTAATTTTCAGGAATGATTCATAATAGTTTAGGAAAGTCTTCCTAATTGTGTATGATGACTTACTAAATTTGAGTTGCATAAAAAATGAACATAAAAATTCTCATTTATTTGTTAACACCTAGTGATATAGTGGCTTTTAAGTTTATACTTTAGACGAACAATTTGATTTATTTTCAGTAATTTTTGAATGACTTGCAAGATTGTGAACTTTCATTAAAGGATAAAGACAAGAACAATCAAGCAGCAACTTGCTAGTTCATCAAATTTGATTCGTTCTATGTGTTCCTTCTTCTTTCATCTACTCGTGTGTATAATTTGTGGTTTTGATTGATTCTCATATGAGATTTAATGTTTAGATTTCTTTGTATGAAACAAAATTGTTTTTAACGATTTAAGAAGCTTTTAAAAAAATTCAGGGACTATTACTCACTTCATAATAGACTTAAGAAACCTTAATAATAGACTTTACACTAATAAGAAAGTTATGTGGCTTCATGTCATGATAAGAAATTCCATTTAGGAACATATATAACTATAAAAGACTATATTTAGGAAAGCATTCTTAAATGAACAAGAAACAAAAAAACTATAAAAGACTATATTAACTGTTGATTTTCATGCGTAAATGAAGCATCAGAACATGTGTTGTTGTTTGACTACACAAATAAAGAAAGATACAAATGATGAAAAATGATACTTTCTGGAAATGAAACGTATTTAGGAACCATTTAGGAACATTTATAACGTATTTAGGAAAGTCTTCCTAAATGATGAATTAAATGATGAAAAATGCTCATTTCTGGAAATGAAACGTATTTAGGAACATATATAACGTATTTAGGAAAGCTTTCCTAAATGATGAAAAATGATCCTTTCTGGAAATGAAACGTATTTAGAAACCATTTAGGAACATATATAACGTATTTAGGAAAATCTTCTTAAATGAACAAGAAACAAAAAAACTATAAAAGACTATATTAACTGTTGATTTTCATGTGTAAATGAAGCATAAAAACATGTGTTGTTGTTTGACTACACAAAGAAAGAAAGATACTAATGATGAAAAATGATACTTTCTGGAAATGAAACGTATTTAGGAACCATTTAGGAACATATATAACGTATTTAGGAAAGTCTTCATAAATGATGAAAAATGCTCTTTTCTGGAAATGAAACGTATTTAGGAACATATATAACGTATTTAGGAAAGCTTTCATAAATGATGAAAAATGATCATTTCTGGAAATGAAACGTATTTAGGAACCATTTAGGAACATATATAACCTATTTAGGAAAGTCTTCCTAAATGATGAAAAATGCTCATTTCTGGAAATGAAACGTATTTAGGAACATATATAACGTATTTAGGATAGCTTTCCTAAATGATGAAAAATGATCCTTTATGGAAATGAAACATATTTAGGAACCATTTAGGAACATATATATCGTATTTAGGAAAGCTTTTCTAAATGAACAAGAAACAGAAAACTATAAGAGACTATTAACCGTTGATTTTCAGCCCATCTTGACCATAAGAAACAGAAAACTATAAAAAACAGGAAAGCACCACTACGGTTGTTAAAATCGCTGATTCAAGGCTAAGAACAAGAAAAAGAGAACAAACCTCCCAAAAGATGAAACCCTCATGGCTCTTATGGGAGCTTTGTTCTCTTTTTCTTGTTCTTAGCCTTGAAGGGGTGGGCATAATTCTCGTCCAATCCCGTACTGTTTTTCGATCAAGAATTACAAGTCTCATCCTAAATATACTATCGGTTTCACAAAAAGTGTTTTTTCACACATATTAAAAAAAACTATTAAAAATCTATTTTATCTCTTATTAATAAATTAAAATAATTTTTCTTTTTAATTAATTAACTAGATTAGGCTCCGCGTCTACGCGGTGTATAATTTAAAATTTGCATAACCCGTGAAAAAAAACTAAAAACGAAAAAGTAAAAAATAATATATGATCACCCGTAAAAATAAGGGCAATTCTACAAAATAGCACCAAAAAACTTAAAGTTCAATAATTTAGCACCCAAAGGTGAAAATCCCAAAATTAACGTTCGTTATAAGAGAAAAAGACTCATTTAACCTTGAACAAACACAAATAAAAAAAAAAAAAAAAAGCAGAAAAATCAGAACGACATGGCTCTTATGGGAGCTCGCTCTGGCTTTTGCAAAACTCGAAAGCCTCTACTAACGCCACTCCTAAGACGTGACGACGAGCTTGTTAATATACCCACCTGTTCGTTTACTCACCTGACACCACAAATTCAACATTATCATTGTTTAAAAATCGAACAAAGATCATTGTGTGACAATGAATTCTTCTTCTACCCGACTACAAGAGAACGAAACGAGTCTCGAATTTCCTAGCCAATTTAAACCCCTGATACTGCTGGTGTGTGCGGAGAAACTTCCTGCCACTGCGTTTGCAGACACATCAACAACATCAATTGTGCCAGCTTCAGTTCCCAATGCTACGAGAGGAACTACTACAGCAGGAAAATTCCCTCCACCTACATAACCATACATTATTATCCATCAACTTGAGAGATTTTTCATTTTTTTTTATCTAATATACAAACTTCACGAGTTGTCGATGCAACTCACGAGCCAATGTTGCTGTCATTGAAGGGGTTGGTACCGCAAGAACAGTCACCGTGGACGAGAGAAGCTGAAGTTGTCCAACTAAAGAGATCTGCATCAATGAGTTTTCTGTAAATACAAAAATCGAGAAGGTGAAATATAAAAACAATGATGTTTCCAATTCCGTTATAGACCTCGAAAGATGTATCGGTTGAGCTCTATAGTCGCTTGTCATTAGTCTGAATATTGAAATTCTCATCTCTTTTGATAGTCAAGATCCAACTCCATATTTTACCATCATCGGATATAGATATGAAATGTGTCTTGAAACAAAGAAAATCACCGTCATTAAAATCAAAAGAATTATCGAGCTTCGAACCAGCCATTGGAGGATCTGAATGGATCTTCCTAATATTCTGGAGTGTTGAGTCCAATTGGGAGATTAGAAGAGACATAAGAGAGGGTGATGGTACAGAACTACCAATCGCTGGCATCAACTCTTCGATTCCACATAAGACATGGACCTGTTCCCCTCTGCGAAAGCGAAAGAAAATAGACTACATTGAGAATAGACCACAAAGAGAAAAAGAGATAAAAATGGCTCACTCTTTTCGTCGCCAAATGCTGAGCTTGCCATCCAGGTGAAGGCAGTATAAATTCTTCGGGCTCGGGTCAGGCAAAACATCTACAAACTTTGCGCAATGACGAGGTAAAGCTACTACGTAGAGGGATGCTTCGTACTGTAAATCAAACACGACAAGCTCTGTAGGAAATGTGACGAAGAGGATGTGTTTCCAGTGTGGTGAGAAAGAGAATTTTGCGGAATAAAATGGGAAAACTGTTGATGAAGGAAAGGTTGAGTGACTGCTACTAACAACGACTTCACGTTCTAGCTTATGTAGATCGCTGCAATCCGTTTGGATGTGAAACTCCTTCAAAGCGACGTCGTTCTCAGTTATCCCAACAAGTTTAACAGAAAGAAGAAACCCCTTAAGCCCGAGGACGCAGAAATGGCGGGAATCGAAAGGATTGCAACGAATGCAGGATATGAACTCCGGAGATGCATCATACTTCCAGAACACATGTCCGGAATCCGTGTAGAGCGAGAGAGAAGACGGACCGGAAATGGCAGCCAAGACGTAGGTTTCCGGCCCAGCCAATACCCAACAGAGGTCCTGCACGCCGCCACAGCCAAGGATCTTTCCTCTAGCATTGTCACAACTTTGTTCAAGCCATATGCGGACAGAACGGACACGAAATTCCACAAGAGCTATGCGGCCGTGGCTATCACCCACAGCGATGAGGAGATCGGAGGAGAAGTGATCACGCCGGAGAGGGACAGGAGCCCAGCGAACGGAGGTAACCGTAGATATTGCAGAAGAGAGAGGGGAAGGGAGAGGGACGGTGGAAATGAGAGAGAGTTTGAGTCGACAAGAGAGACAGAAGAGCCAGAGGCAAACGCGAGGAGGCCAGAGGGGCTGAGGTCGGCGGCATATAAGTTGCTTCGGCTCGGTGGTCCAGGAAGAATACAGTCGGAGGACGAAAACATTTTTTGAATTTTGTTGCTTTGAGCATTGTAGAATTGGTATGTTTGGAGGGAGAGAGAATGAGGATGTGCTGCTCTTTAGGCTGAAGACTTTCTCTACTCTACTTGCTAAACTCTCATTCACACACCAAATTTCTAACTATTTTTATCCTCCAGAAATTTGTTTAAAATAGGCTTGTCCGATTGTGAAAGATTTGGATATGATTTTGTTATGTTTGTGGCATTTGGGCTGCATAGCATCAAATCAGTAATTTTTCAGAGTTTATTCTTCTAATAACGATGTAGATCGTAAATTTATCAGAAAAACCATATCCATAAATCCTCTGATACCCTTTAATCTAAGCAGAGACCCAAATTTATGTATAAATTTGTTTACATAAGATTAATATATATGAGACTGATGATATATTTTCTGAATTTCTTGGCTACGATGTATGAGAATTCCAATAAATTTGTGCTCCTACCATTTCGTTAGCCTCTCACTCCAAGTAATAGTATATCATATTGCTAAGAATGTATGACAAAATCCAAGGATCCAATCGTCAAAGCTCATACCATTTCCGCAGTTATATCATCAGGAGGAAAACCGAGACAGAGATGACTAATGCCACAAAGTAACGAGCTGCCTGCAACGAAATACAGAAGAGTTTGTTACTCAAGATGGTCACCATGCCTTGGCTTAAATCTGAATATAAAATCAGTTTTAAATTCACAGCGCAAAATTTCATACATAATTGATTGGTCATTGCCAAACCAACAAGTATACTATGACACTTCTGCAATCAGATTATTCATACCTTTGACGATGAAAAGAGTTTCTTGGCAGCATCAGACTTCAGACTGTTGAATCCAATATCATATGATATGGTTCCATCAGGCTTAAAAAGTCCAAAGTGTGTCTCTGAACTCTTCCCCGGTTTTGAATTTTCATTGAATAATGCAAAGATGTATGCTTTAAGCACTGTTTTTGGTCTAAGAGGTGTCCCTTTCTTCTTTGCAAGCCTCTTCTTGAGGTTATAGTTATAAGTTCTTGCGTTCTCTGGTGTTGCTGCAGGTTCATCTGAATCACCTTTAGAAGCCCACCCGGTTTCAGTAATAATAACCTCCATCTTCTTGAACCCAGCATCTTGCAACGCCATGTAGGCGGCATCAATCTGAGCATCAAGCATGTTATCATAACGTAGATCGGTTTTCGGGTCATATATGCCTTCAGTCGGCTTGAAAAGAGCATAGTTGATATCGATCTCAGTCGGATTATAAGTGTACGCCAGAAAGGGGTACGCGTTCAAACAAAAAGGAGAGCCAATCTGATTAAGGAACTCCAACAGTGGCTTCATGAACTGAACAACATTCTCTTTGAATATACAAGACGACGGCGGGTAAGAATTAGCAAACACAGCCTGTGAATGAGCCGTCGTGATCTGCACAGTTTCCTCCAGATTCATTTTTTTCAACGCATTGTAGACATTTTTAGCTGCACCCAGTAAGGCTCCCGACAGCTCAGAATCACCGCCTCCGAGAACTTCATTTCCTACAGCGATACCACGGATCCGAGTCTTTGGTAAGAAAGACTGAACATTTTCTTTGACCCACGTGAATGCATGATCAGCATTTGAGCTCATCTCTTTTAGGAACCCATTTGGGAGTCCAACCACAAGGTCTAAACCAGTCCCACTGAAAGCTTGAAGGACACTGTGGTCAGCGTCGTATATACGCACATTCCGAATTTTAGCTTGCTTTAGAAGTAAAACTACTTTATCCGGCGACGGGATATTATCCGCAATCCTTCCATAATTTATCCCATAAGTTCCAACAAATGCTCCCTCAACTTTAAACTCTGGAGACAAAGTAAAAGCACATAAGAGTCTGCAGAAACTATAAACTCAGAAGATGAACAAAAGTGACAATCACCATAGTAACAATCTATTGGAATCATAAGCGACAGATTTTCATCAGAAAACCTCAGAAATTTTAAATCATAACATCCAAGATCCAACCATGTTCGATCAATCCACGGAATTAGCAGAACCCAACAGCTTTAAGTTGATCTCTAGACTAAACCTAGAGAATATTTAAGCCACACACTCAATTTTTTTAACCCCGAATCATCATATGAAGACTAGGGCTGATGCAAAAGCTGAAACTCTCATAAGCACCTAAAGGTATAGAATCTATCGAAATCGGATTGAGGATACTGTACCTGTCAAAATCGGATTGAAGAAGACGAAGAAGAAGAAGAAGAAGTTGAGAAGAACCAACCCAGAACTTCTCATCTGATAATTATCAGAAAACTCGAAAAAGAGAGGAAGATTCAGGTCATCGAGAGCAAACCGAAGCGAAAACGAGAATCAGGTTCGACAACGACATCAGATTCTTCCGATCAAACACTAACAAAACCCTTAAAAGTCTACAAGAGAAACCCAAACTGGTATTATTGCTGAAGCTGGAGAGATGAATCTTCTGCTTGACTTGAATGATTGCACAAGCAAGAGAGAGATTTTTGGCGGTGGTTTTTTTCTGGGTTTTTGGGGTTTCCTTTTCGTCTCAGTCGAATATATGAATAAGTTTGCAATTTACTTTTTTTCTTAGCTTTTAAATAAAGTTAATTGAGTATAATAATATGAAAAAGGAAAATAAGATGGAAATTTCGTAGTTGTTAAGTAGTGACGTGGTTGGACGGTGAGATTCTTTGGACGTACCAACATTACAGCTAAATCAGACGTGTATGGACCTCATTGCATCACTTTTTCTCAAGTGCTTTTTTTTGTTGTGAAATATGTTTGTTACTAGAGATCCAACTTTTTTTTATTACTTTATAAGTTTGGTGATAGGATATTTTTAAACTTGAGATCCAAACATTTGTGTTAAGTTTTAAATTTACTAAGTTCGTAGCTTTACTTTACATGTTTTTTTTTTTTTTTGCGAAAATTTACTTTACATGTTTTGCCAAAGCATCTGCAATCAAACATGTTTTGCCAGAGCATCTGCTTTGTAGTTGTGATCACGATCAAGATAATGGAACGAGTATCCATGGGTTACAGTGAGTCTTACCACATCAAGTATGTAGATAACATAAAGATAGGTCATGGGATTTATGGAGGAAGTGTGTTAAGAATCAAACATCGGAAGTTGTGATGGAACCTAAATAGTATATAAGAGGCATAGATTAATTCATTAATTGCTAAGTGGTTTTGAGTTAGAAACTCGTAATACTACACACCAATTTTTTTGTAATTGCAAATGTGATTTCATTACATGTCGATTAGGTAACATAGTAAAATTCATAGCATAGGTGATGTGATCATGAACAACACCAAAGATAAGGAACTTAAATCAGAGCTTGAACCTGATCAAGATGAGCTTGTAACTGAGGATGAACTTGTAGCTGAGGAAGCTTTGGTTGTACCAGTTGGACCCATGACTCGTTCTAGAGCCAAGAAATTCAAAGAACCAATTGGAGGAATATTTAACCACATTTGGAGTCGATAAGATCACTTGGGCCAGGATGGAGAAGATCTTATTCAAACCTCATTGGTTTCAATACAGGCCCAAGGAGATCAACAAATGGGCATGTGACCCATTTGTACTCATTTTCCCTCTTCTTTGGTTTTGTCTCAATGAGTTTTCCAAAGAGAGATTTTTAATAAGGCAAATGGATCACATTCTAAAAACCCATTTGTTGATCAAGCTCATGACCCAGCAAGATCAAGTTTCGACCAAGGAAGGGCAAGGGACATCTTTCAAAATTCAAACTTAGTTTTTATTTATTTGCTAGTTTTCGAGATGAGTTAATGTTCTAGTTAAGACTTTGCTTTGTTTTCTTTTTAAACCCCTTTGTAACTCATTGTCGAACTCATTTATCTTTTTATCAAAAATCTTTTCTCAAGTTAGATCACTTTGTTGGTGTGTCATATCCACCAAGTTTTCGATCTCTTTGGTGTGTAATATCCAGAGAATCGAATTGGTATATCAAGAGTCATTCCGCAGCTCTAGTGTGACCTCTCAATCCACATCCCTTGTCAATAGAACTTCCTGGTTCTGTTGCAGCAAGGCTTATCCTTACCCAATCATAAGAGTGTCGATTCTAGGGAATTATATGAAATGGTATCAAAGCAACACTCTAAAAGTTGGGTATTTCGTTCAATCATCATCCTTCTCATCTGTTCATTTTCTTATTCTTATTTTTTTTCTCATTCAGTTATGGTCGATTTAAGATCTAGTTGTGGCGATCTAGTTTATGTCGAACTCTCTCATATTATTGGCTCTTCAGATTCATGTTGGTGTGTAGATCTATCACTAGGGTTGTAGAATTTTAATCTGATCACAAAGAGACCCTTGATGAGTTAATCGTTTGTGAGGACTAGTTACTGGTGATTTGTTTGTTGATCTCTTTCAGGTCAAGATATTTGAACATGGAGAAGAAACCAGTAACAATCAAAACAATAAATTGTTGGTGGAAGCTATTTCAGATCGGATGGAGTAGATGATGAACACCAAAATCAATGCCCTGCGTCAAAAACTTCAACAACATCCAGATCCGGTACAGAACGGGGCACAACAAAGGAGGGGACAAGAGAGACCCCCACAGAGGAACAGAGAACATCAGGGATCATCAAGAGGTGAAGTCACATATGATTACTATGGAAATAATGGTAGTTCATCTCAAAATAGTCAAAGAAGGTCTAGACGGGCACGAGAAGGCAGAGCTCAACAACAAGACAACTTTGGAGGTCTTAAACTCAAAATCCCACTTTTTCATAGGAAAAACGATCCAAATGCTTATTTGGAGTGAGATAAAAAGATAGAGATGGTCTTTAACTGCCAGCACTATACAGAGATCAATAGAGTGAGGGTTGCAGCAACAGAGTTCTATGAATATGCCCTCAGCTGGGATCAGCTAGTGACCTCTAGAAGACGCAATGGTGAGTATCCAGTGGAGTCATGGACCGAGATGAAGACCATAATGAGAAAGTGGTTTGTTCCAAGCCATCACCATAGAGAATTACATCAAAAACTTAGAAGACTCACCCAAGGAAACCGCAGTGTAGAAGACTACAATCAAGAAATGGAAACTCTCTTGATACGAGCTGATGTATTTGAGGACAGGGAGGCAGCCATGTCTAGATTTTTGGGTGGCTTGAATAGAGACGTTCATGACAGATTGGAAATGCAACATTATGTGGACTTAGAAGAAATGCTACATAAAGCCATTATGATTGAACAACAACTTAAGAGGAAGAGTACTTCACGACCATGCTTTGGAGTTGGAGCAGCTACTACCAAGTCTAGTTATCTACGAGAGGAGAGACCAAGCTATCACAAAGAGGTTAAGCATACCACGACCTCAAAGGTAGAGGCTAAGCCATACACCGCAGTTCAAGACAAAGGCAAAGCCGAGGCTACTGCATCTAGAGCTCGTGATGTGAAGTGTTTCAAATGTCAAGGAAGAGGGCATTATGCAAATGAATGTTCCAACAGAAGGGTCATGATCCTTAGAGACAATGGAGATATAGAGTCTGAGGATGAGAAACCAAATTCGCTTTCGTCTTCAGAAGAATATGTAGCAATGCCGGTTAAATGGGAATTGTTGGTGACCAAGAGATCATTAAGCCTACAACCAAAACCAAATAACAAGAGCAGAGAGAGAATCTTTTCCACACAAGATGCCATGTCCAGGGAAGAGTTTGCAGCCTCATTATTGATGGAGGAAGCTATACCAATGTGGCGAGTGATTCTATGGTTAAAAAGCTTGAGTTGAATGTGAGAAAGCATCCAAAGCCATACCAGCTTCAATGGCTCAATGACAGTGGAGAAATGAAAGTAAGCACCCAAGTGGTAGTTCCTCTAGCCATTGGAAAGTATGAAGATGAGATCCTATGTGATGTGATATGATCATGGAATCACCCAAGAAGAGACATGTGCTTTGTTCAGCACAAACGAAGTCCACGATCAATTGGCCCATCCCAAAGACCACTTGGGCTACCTTCTCACCTCATCTAGAGCTCCCCTCGAAGTGGATTCAGTCTAATCCGAGCTCAGGGGAGAAAGTTATTCAACGCCCAAAAACAGATCCATAAAACCCATGATCACAAATCCAAGCACAACAGCCCAGCCATGTCTTCCTCTTGTTTTTGTGAATGCCAAAGCCCAAAATCAAGATAATCAAATACCCAAGACTGTTCTCATGACTTCTAGAAGATGTGATCACACAAAAACGTGCACTGTAGCAACACGAACACTGTAGCATCCGCCCACCCCCTTGCAAGTTGATTTCTTTGTCAACACATGTTGTTTTCAGCCTACCTTAATTTATGCAATATGTTTTTCTTGTTTAAACTTAACTAGAGTTAATTGTAAGCTGTAGTTACTTCTTTGCTTCTTCCATATAAGCAAAGGATCGTGTGTAATAAGAGAACAACCAATCTTTTTTATCAAACTTGAGTTTTTACTGTTCTTGTTCCTTGTGAGCAAAATCGATCTAGGTGAGTCATATCCTTGATCAAATTCGATTGCTAGTGTGTCATATCTAGTAGTCAAAACCGAGCCATTGGTGTGTCATATCCAACGGTTCATTTGTATATCGAAGGAATTCCGCAGCCTTCGTGCGACTCAACGATCCACACCCTTTGTTCTTAAGAGCTTCTCGGTTTCTTAAGAGACAAAGCCTATCCCTTGCCAACTTCGAGTGATCAGCGTTCCCGGGATCGTATCAAGTGGTATCAGAGCAACACTTGAAGTTCGGTATTCAATCCATCATCATCTTCTTCACCTCTCCACGTTTTCCATCTTCTTACAAAAAAATAAAAATAAAAAATGAAATCGTTTGAAACGTTGCTGGCTGAGTTTCAAAGAGAGATTCGACAAAGTTTAGACACTGTCCATCAGAAGCTAGACCGAGTGCAAGGAGTAGCACCAAGGAGACAGTCACGAAACTTGGTTGAAAGGAGAGAAGAAAAACCGCCAAGGCAACCCCGTGAAGAAGAAGAGCAAAGGCGAGGTCCACGAAGAGTTCAACCAAGTCAAGCAACGGTTGAGTTTAATCGAAGAATGGATGAATTTGACCAAAGGATGAAAAATATTATGATGAATCCAGAGGTCATTAACAAATCCAAGGCCTCACCACCACCAACCAAATCGCCTCCACCACAACCACCAGCCAAGCCACCACCTTACATGGCGAATCAAGTCAACAAGGACCCATATGCCTTTCTCGGAGCATATCAAATCAACCACGAAGAACTAACACATACGACAACTTGGAAAAGTTGCTCAGCTCCCCTAGAGCTCGCCCGAAGTGGAATCAGCTAATTCGGAGTTCAAACGAAGGAGTTATACAACTCAAAACCCGGGTAATTCCCAGCCTACCCGATTTGGACACCCATGCTGTAAAAAGAGGTTTTCGATCAAACCAAGAGGAGCCAGGCAACAAATCGACTTGTTCTATAATCTTGAGCCATCAGACCCACACGAAAAATTGGAATCAAGTCAATACCAGTTTTCGTTTGGAAGATATTCAAGTTCCAAACCAACGGTCACTCGACTTACTTTATGTGGAAGCTTTAACTTCTCAACGGATCTACTGTCAAAGCTGCTACGTTTTGGGCACCATTAATGTCATCCAGGATTTTCCCAAGAGATTCACTCATGCCCTCAAACCATCCAGAATTAAAGCTGGCCGAGACTTCCCAGCCAATAGCCAAGGAGCGGCTATACCACCACCCGATGACCAAGGAGAGATCGAGCCACCATCACCGCCGGCCAAACCTGCTGAAGAACCACCATCACCGCCGGTCAAACAAGCTGAAGTTATGACACCAAGCAGAGTCATGTCGCCCTTTGCTCAGCCAAAATCCATAGTAGCTCACAACCGCTTCTACGGTCCATCCTACAAAATTTATGGGCCAGATCATGCGACTTTCAGCTCAATACCGCCAAGAATGATCATTGAGCCTGGAGATTGTTCTTGGTTTCGTAGAAGGAAGAAACGTCTTCCAGCCCCAAGAAAATCCAATCTGATGACAAGACTCGAAGGAACATTTCACGTCTTGATCCCTTTCGTTATAAATAATTTGGATTTGAGGTCAAATCCTTTTGAAGAGGGAGAGTATGATATGATCACGGAATCACCCAAGAAGAGATATGTGCTTTGTTCAGCACAAACGAAGTCCACAATCAACTGGCCCATCCCAAAGACCACTTGGTCTACCTTCTCACCTCATCTAGAGCTCCCCTCGAAGTGGATTCAGTCTAATCCGAGCTCAGGGGAGAAAGTTATTCAACTTCCAAGTCAGGCGGTTACAAGCTTACTCGTTGCGGACCAACGTGCGTTCAATGAATTGTTCCAACCAAACCAGAACGAATCAATCTATAAACTCAATTGTTCTGGAAACTTGGTTCATCAAGGAAGTTTTGCAAATTGAATTCAAGATAATGCCGGTTCAGACTTGAGAGTTATGGATTTTACAAGTCAAGGGATCTCCTTTAGGAACTGTTGCGCGACTGGGCCAAAGATGTTGATGCACAGCCCAACTCAGCAACTATCTCGATGCACGGCCACTTGTGGAATGTCAATCAACCTCTTAGATTTCCAACAAGCCCAAGATAAGAGGAATTGGACATCAGACCACAGAGATACTACCCATTTGCCTAAATGGGTCATCCTGCTTCGACCCCAGATCAGATTCGACCAAGAAGTCCAAAGAAGCAATTTATTGATCCAACCTCAAAGCCCAGCAATAAGAAATCGACAATGGTGTTCAAGGGCAAAGATTTCTGGGTTGCTTAAAGAATATTTGGGGCAAGAGAGATGAACAAGCCCACATTGAGTTTTAACTTGCATCTAAGTCCAAAAACAGATCCATAAAACCCATGATCACAAATCCAAGCACAACAGCCTAGCCATGTCTTCCTCTTGTTTTTGTGAATGCCAAAACCCAAAATCAAGATCATCAAAGTCATGACCCAACTACTGCCCAAGACTGTTCTCATGACTTCTAGAAGATGTGATCACACAAAAACGTGCACTGTAGCAACACGAACACTGTAGCAACACGAACACTGTAGCATCCGCCCACCCCCTTGCAAGTTGATTTCTTTGTCAACACATGTTGTTTTTAGCCTACCTTAATTTCTGCAATATGTTTTTCTTGTTTAAACTTAACTAGAGTTAATTGTAAGATGTAGTTATTTCTTTGCTTCTTCCATATAAGAAAAGGATCGTGTGTAATAAGAGAACAACCAATATTTTTTATCAAACTTGAGTTTTTACTCTTCTTGTTCCTTGTGAGCAAAATCGATATAGGGGAGTCATATCCTTGATCAAATTCGATTGCTAGTGTGTCATATCTAGTAGTCAAAACCGAGCCATTGGTGTGTCATATCCAACGGTTCACTTGTATATCGAAGGAATTCCGCAGCCTTTGTGCGACTCAACGATCCACACCCTTTGTTCTTAAGAGCTTCTCGGTTTCTTAAGAGACAAAGCCTATCCCTTGCCAACTTCGAGTGATCAGCGTTCCCGGGATCGTATCAAGTGGTATCAGAGCAACACTTGAAGTTCGGTATTCAATCCATCATCATCTTCTTCACCTCTCCACGTTTTCCATCTTCTTACAAAAAAAAAAAAAAAAAAATGAAATCGTTTGAAACGTTGCTGGCTGAGTTTCAAAGAGAGATTCAACAAAGTTTAGACACTGACCCTCAGAGGCTAGACCGAGTGCAACGAGCAGCACCAAGGAGACAGTCACAAAACTTGGTTGAAAGGAGAGAAGAAAAACCGCCAAGGCAACCCCGTGAAGAAGAAGAGCAAAGGCGAGCTCCACGAAGAGTTCAACCAAGTCAAGCAACGGTTGAGTTTAATCGAAGAATGGATGAATTTGACCAAAGGATGAAAAATATTATGATGAATCCAGAGGCCATTAACAAATCCAAGGCCTCACCACCACCAACCAAATCGCCTCCAGCACAACCACCAGCCAAGCCACCACCTTACATGGCGAATCAAGTCAACCACGAAGAATCAACACATACGACCACTTGGAAAAGTTGCTCAGCTCCCCTAGAGCTCGCCCGAAGTGGAATCAGCCAATTCGGAGTTCAAACGAAGGAGTTATACAACTCACAACCCGGGTAATTCCCAGCCTACCCGATTTGGACACCCATGCTGTAAAAAGAGGTTTTCGATCAAACCAAGAGGAGCCAGGCAACAAATCTACTTGTTCTATAATCTTGAGCCATCAGACCCACACGAAAAATTGGAATCAAGTCAATACCAGTTTTCGTTTGGAAGATATTCAAGTTCCAAACCAACGATCACTCGACTTACTTTATGTGGAAGCTTTAACTTCTCAACGGATCTACTGTCAAAGCTGCTACGTTTTGGGCACCATTAATGTCATCCAGGATGTTCCCAAGAGATTCACTCATGCCCTCAAACCATCCAGAATTAAAGCTGGCCGAGACTTCTCAGCCAATAGCCAAGGAGCGGCTATACCACCACCCGATAACCAAGGAGAGATCGAGCCACCATCACTGCCGGCCAAACCTGCTGAAGAACCACCATCACCGCCGGTCAAACAAGCTGAAGTTATGACACCAAGCAGAGTCATGTCGCCCTTTTCTCAACCAGAATCCATTGTAGCTCACAACCGCTTCTACGGTCCATCCCACAAAATTTATGGGCCAGATCATGCGACTTTCAGCTCAATACCGCCAAGAATGATCTTTGAGCCTGGAGATTGTTCTTGGTTTCGTAGATGGAAGAAACGTCTTCCAGCCCCAAGAAAATCCAAACTGATGACAAGACTCGAAGGAACATTTCACATCTTGATCCCTTTCGTTATAAATAATTTGGATTTGAGGTCAAATCCTTTTGAAGAGGGAGAGTATGATATGATCATGGAATCACCCAAGAAGAGATATGTGCTTTGTTCAGCACAAACGAAGTCCACAATCAACTGGCCCATCCCAAAGACCACTTGGTCTACCTTCTCACCTCATCTAGATCTCCCCTCGAAGTGGATTCAGTCTAATCCGAGCTCAGGGGAGAAAGTTATTCAACTTCCAAGTCAGGCGGTTCCAAGCTTACTCGTTGCGGACCAACGTGCGTTCAATGAATTGTTCCAACCAAACCAGAACGAATCAATCTATAAACTCAATTGTTCTGGAAACTTGGTTCATCAGGGAAGTTTTGCAAATTGAATTCAAGATAATGCCGGTTCAGACTTGAGAGTTATGGATTTTACAAGTCAAGGGATCTCCTTTAGGAACTGTTGCGCGACTGGGCCAAAGATGTTGATGCACAGCCTAACTCAGCAACTATCTCGTTGCACGGCCACTTTTGGAATGTCAATCAACCTCTTAGCTTTCCAACAAGCCCAAGATAAGAGGAATTGGACATCAGACCACAGAGATACTACCCATTTTCCTAAATGGGTCATCCTGGTTCGGCCCCAGATCAGATTCGACCAAGAAGTCCAAAGAAACAATTTATTGATCCAACCTCAAAGCCCAGCAATAAGAAATCGACAATGGTGTTCAAGGGCAAAGATTTTTGGGTTGCTTAAAGAATATTTGGGGCAAGAGAGATGAACAAGCTCACATGGAGTTTTAACTTGCATCTAAGTCCAAAAACAGATCCATAAAACCCATGATCACAAATCCAAGCACAACAGCCCAGCCATGTCTTCCTCTTGTTTTTGTGAATGCCAAAACCCAAAATCAAGATCATCAAAGTCATGACCCAACTACTGCCCAAGACTGTTCTCATGACTTCTAGAAGATGTGATCACACAAAAACGTGCACTGTAGCAACACGAATACTGTAGCATCCGCCCACCCCCTTGCAAGTTGATTTCTTTGTCAACACATGTTGTTTTCAGCCTACCTTAATTTATGCAATATGTTTTTCTTGTTTAAACTTAACTAGAGTTAATTGTAAGCTGTAGTTACTTCTTTGCTTCTTCCATATAAGCAAAGGGTCGTGTGTAATAAGAGAACAACCAATCTTTTTTATCAAACTTGAGTTTTTATTCTTCTTGTTCCTTGTGAGCAAAATCGATCTAGGTGACTCATATCCTTGATCAAATTCGATTGCTAGTGTGTCATATCTAGTAGTCAAAACCGAGCCATTGGTGTGTCATATCCAACGGTTCATTTGTATATCGAAGGAATTCCGCAGCCTTCGTGCGACTCAACGATCCACACCCTTTGTTCTTAAGAGCTTCTCGGTTTCTTAAGAGACAAAGCCTATCCCTTGCCAACTTCGAGTGATCAGCGTTCCCGGGATCGTATCAAGTGGTATCAGAGCAACACTTGAAGTTCGGTATTCAATCCATCATCATCTTCTTCACCTCTCCACGTTTTCCATCTTCTTACAAGAAAAAAAAAAATAAAAAATGAAATCGTTTGAAACGTTGCTGGCTGAGTTTCAAAGAGAGATTCGACAAAGTTTAGACGCTGTCCATCAGAAGCTAGACCGAGTGCAAGGAGTAGCACCAAGGAGACAGTCACGAAACTTGGTTGAAAGGAGAGAAGAAAAAACGCCAAGGGAACCCCGTGAAGAATAAGAGCAAAGGCGAGCTCCACGAAGAGTTCAACCAAGTCAAGCAACGGTTGAGTTTAATCGAAGAATGGATGAAAAATATTATGATGAATCCAGAGGTCATTAACAAATCCAAGGCCTCACCACCACCAACCAAATCGCCTCCACCACAACCACCAGCCAAGCCACCACCTTACATGGCGAATCAAGTCAACAAGGACCCATGTGCCTTTCTCGGAGCATATCAAATCAACCACGAAGAATCAACACATACGACCACTTGGAAAAGTTGCTCAGCTCCCCTAGAGCTCGCCCGAAGTGGAATCAGCCAATTCGGAGTTCAAACGAAGGAGTTATACAATTCAAAACCCGGGTAATTCCCAGCCTACCCGATTTGGACACCCATGCTGTAAAAAGAGGTTTTCGATCAAACCAAGAGGAGCCAGGCAACAAATCGACTTGTTCTATAATCTTGAGCCATCAGACCCACACGGAAAATTGGAATCAAGTCAATACCAGTCTTCTTTTGGAAGATATTCAAGTTCCAAACCAACGGTCACTCGACTTACTTTATGTGGAAGCTTTAACTTCTCAACGGATCTACTGTCAAAGCTGCAACGTTTTGGGCACCATTAATGTCATCCAGGATGTTCCCAAGAGATTCACTCATGCCTTCAAACCGTCCAGAATTAAAGCTGGCCGAGACTTCTCAGCCAATAGCCAAGGAGCGGCTATACCACCACCCGATGACCAAGGAGAGATCGAGCCACCATCACCGCCGGCCAAACCTGCTGAAGAACTACCATCACCGCCGGTCAAACAAGCTGAAGTTATGACACCAAGCAGAGTCACGTCGCCCTTTGCTCAGCCGAAATCCATTGTAGCTCACAACCGTTTCTACGGTCCATCCCACAAAGTTTATCGGCCAGATCATGCGACTTTCAGCTCAATACCGCCAAGAATGATCTTTGAGCATGGAGATTGGTCTTGGTTTCGTAGAAAGAGAAACGTCTTCCAGCCCCAAGAAAATCTAAACTGATGACAAGACTCGAAGGAACATTTCACGTCTTGATCCCTTTCGTTATAAATGATTTGGATTTGAGGTCAAATCCTTTTGAAGAGGGAGAGTATGATATGATCATGGAATCACCCAAGAAGAGACATGTGCTTTGTTCAGCACAAACGAAGTCCACAATCAACTGGCCCATCCCAAAGACCACTTGGTCTACCTTCTCACCTCATCTAGAGCTCCCCTCGAAGTGGATTCAGTCTAATCCGAGCTCAGGGGAGAAAGTTATTCAACTTCCAAGTCAGGCGGTTCCAAGCTTACTCGTTGCGGACCAACGTGCGTTCAATGAATTGTTCCAACCAAACCAGAACGAATCAATCTATAAACTCAATTGTTCTGGAAACTTGGTTCATCAGGGAAGTTTTGAAAATTGAATTCAAGATAATGCCGGTTCAGACTTGAGAGTTATGGATTTTACAAGTCAAGGGATCTCCTTTAGGAACTGTTGCGCGACTGGGCCAAAGATGTTGATGCACAGCCCAACTCAGCAACTATCTCGATGCGCGGCCACTTGGGGAATGTCAATCAACCTCTTAGCTTTCCAACAAGCCCAAGATAAGAGGAATTGGACATCATATCACAGAGATACTACCCATTTGCCTAAATGGGTCATCCTGGTTCGGCCCGAGATAAGATTCGACCAAGAAGTCCAAAGAAGCAATTTGTTGATCCAACCTCAAAGCCCAGCAATAAGAAATCGACAATGGTGTGCAAGGGCAAGGATTTCTGGGTTACTTAAAGAATATTTGGGGCAAGAGAGATGAACAAGCCCACATTGAGTTTTAACTTGCATCTAAGTCCAAAAACAGATCCATAAAACCCATGATCACAAATCCAAGCACAACAGCCCAGCCATGTGTTCCTCTTGTTTTTGTGAATGCCAAAACCCAAAATCAAGATCATCAAAGTCATGACCCAACTACTGCCCAAGACTGTTCTCATGACTTCTAGAAGAAACGTCTTCCAAGTCGTAGATGGAAGAAACGTCTTCCAGCCCCAAGAAAATCCAAACTGATGACAAGACTCGAAGGAACATTTCACGTCTTGATCCCTTTCGTTATAAATAATTTGGATTTGAGGTCAAATCCTTTTGAAGAGGGAGAGTATGATATGATCATGGAATCACCCAAGAAGAGATATGTGCTTTGTTCAGCACAAACGAAGTCCACAATCAACTGGCCCATCCCAAAGACCACTTGGTCTACCTTCTCACCTCATCTAGAGCTCCCCTCGAAGTGGATTCAGTCTAATCCGAGCTCAGGGGAGAAAGTTATTCAACTTCCAAGTCAGGCGGTTACAAGCTTACTCGTTGCGGACCAACGTGCGTTCAATGAATTGTTCCAACCAAACCAGAACGAATCAATCTATAAACTCAATTGTTCTGGAAACTTGGNTTCTTGTTCCTTGTGAGCAAAATCGATCTAGGTGAGTCATATCCTTGATCAAATTCGATTGCTAGTGTGTCATATCTAGTAGTCAAAACCGAGCCATTGGTGTGTCATATCCAACGGTTCATTTGTATATCGAAGGAATTCCGCAGCCTTCGTGCGACTCAACGATCCACACCCTTTGTTCTTAAGAGCTTCTCGGTTTCTTAAGAGACAAAGCCTATCCCTTGCCAACTTCGAGTGATCAGCGTTCCCGGGATCGTATCAAGTGGTATCAGAGCAACACTTGAAGTTCGGTATTCAATCCATCATCATCTTCTTCACCTCTCCACGTTTTCCATCTTCTTACAAGAAAAATAAAAATAAAATCGTTTGAAACGTTGCTGGCTGAGTTTCAAAGAGAGATTCGACAAAGTTTAGACGCTGTCCATCAGAAGCTAGACCGAGTGCAAGGAGTAGCACCAAAGAGACAGTCACGAAACTTGGTTGAAAGGAGAGAAGAAAAACCGCCAAGGAAACCCCGTGAAGAAGAAGAGCAAAGGCGAGCTCCACGAAGAGTACAACCAAGTCAAGCAACGGTTGAGTTTAATCGAAGAATGGATGAATTTGACCAAAGGATGAAAAATATTATGATGAATCCAGAGGTCATTAACAAATCCAAGGCCTCACCACCACCAACCAAATCGCCTCCAGCACAACCACCAGCCAAGCCACCACCTTACATGGCGAATCAAGTCAACAAGGACCCATGTGCCTTTCTCGGAGCATATCAAATCAACCACGAAGAATCAACACATACGACCACTTGAAAAAGGTGCTCAGCTACCCTAGAGCTCTCCTTGAAGTGGAATCAGCCAATTCGGAGTTCAAACGAAGGAGTTATTCAACTCACAACCCGGGTAATTCCCAGCCTACCCGATTTGGACACCCATGCTGTAAAAAGAGGTTTTCGATCAAACCAAGAGGAGCCAGGCAACAAATCGACTTGTTCTATAATCTTGAGCCATCAGACCCACACGGAAAATTAGAATCAAGTCAATACCAGTTTTCGTTTGGAAGATATTTAAGTTCCAAACCAACGGTCACTCGACTTACTTTATGTGGAAGCTTTAACTTCTCAACGGATCTACTGTCAAAGCTGCTACGTTTTGGGCACCATTAATGTCATCCAGGATGTTCCCAAGAGATTCACTCATGCCCTCAAACCGTCCAGAATTAAAGCTGGCCGAGACTTCTCAGCCAATAGCCAAGGAGCGGCTATACCACCACCCGATGACCAAGGAGAGATCGAGCCACCATCACCGCCGGCCAAACCTGCTGAAGAACCACCATCACCGCCAGTCAAACAAGCTGAAGTTATGACACCAAGCAGAGTCACGTCGCCCTTTGCTCTGCCAAAATCCGTAGTATCTCACAACCGTTTCTACGGTCCATCCCACAAAGTTTATGGGCCAGATCATGCGACTTTCAGCTCAATACCGCCAAGAATGATCTTTGAGCCTGGAGATTGGTCTTGGTTTCGTAGAAGGAAGAAACGTTTTCCAGCCCCAAGAAAATCTAAACTGATGACAAGACTCGAAGGAACATTTCACGTCTTGATCCCTTTCGTTATAAATGATTTGGATTTGAGGTCAAATCCTTTTGAAGAGGGAGAGTATGATATGATCATGAAATCACCCAAGAAGAGACATGTGCTTTGTTCAGCACAAACGAAGTCCACAATCAACTGGCCCATCCCAAAGACCACTTGGGCTACCTTCTCACCTCATCTAGAGCTCCCCTAAAAGTGGATTCAGTCTAATCCGAGCTCAGGGGAGAAAGTTATTCAACTTCCAAGTCAGGCGGTTCCAAGCTTACTCGTTGCGGACCAACGTGTGTTCAATGAATTGTTCCAACCAAACCAGAACGTATCAATCTATGAACTTAATTGTTCTGGAAACTTGGTTCATCAGGAAAGTTTTGCAAATTGGATTCAAGATAACGCCGGTTCAGACTTGAGAGTTATGGATTTTACAAGTCAAGGGATCTCCTTCAGGAACTGTTGCGCGACTGGGCCAAAGATGTTGATGCACAGCCCAACTCAGCAACTATCTCGATGCTCGGCCACTTGGGGAATGTCAATCAACCTTTTAGCTTTCCAACAAGCCCAAGATAAGAGGAATTGGACATCAGACCACAGAGATACTACCCATTTGCCTAAATGGGTCATCCTGGTTCGGCCCGAGATCAAATTCGACCAAGAAGTCCAAAGAAGCAATTTGTTGATCCAACCTCAAAGCCCAGCAATAAGAAATCGACAATGGTGTGCAAGGGCAAGGATTTCTGGGTTGCTTAAAGAATATTTGGGGCAAGAGAGATGAACAAGCCCACATGGAGTTTTAACTTGCATCTAAGTCCAAAAACAGATCCATAAAACCCATGATCACAAATCCAAGCACAACAGCCCAGCCATGTCTTCCTCTTGTTTTTGTGAACGCCAAAGCCCAAAATCAAGATCATCAAAGTCATGACCCAACTACTGCCCAAGACTGTTCTCATGACTTCTAGAAGATGTGATCACACAAAAACGTGCACTGTAGCAACACTAGCATCCGCCCACCCCTTGCAAGTTGATTTCTTTGTCAACACATGTTGTTTTCAGCCTACCTTAATTTCTGCAATATTTTTTCTTGTTTAAAGTTAACTAGAGTTAATTGTAAGCTGTAGTTACTTCTTTGCTTCTTCCATATAAGTAAAGGATCGCGTGTAATAAGAGAACAGCCAATCTTTTTTATCAAACTTGAATTTTTACTCTTCTTGTTCCTTGTGAGCAAAATCGATCTAGGTGAGTCATATCCTTGATAAAATTTGATTGCTAGTGTGTCATATCTAGTAGTCAAAACCGAGCAATTGGTGTGTCATATCCAACGGTTCACTTGTATATCGAAGGAATTCCGCAGCCTTCGTGCGACTCAACGATCCACACCCTTTGTTCTTAAGAGCTTCTCGGTTTCTTAAGAGACAAAGCCTATCCCTTGCTAACTTCGAGTGATCAGTGTTCCCGGGATCGTATCATGATGTGTTACCAATGGAGGCTGGACACATTCTTCTTGGGAGGCCGTGGCAATCAGATCGAAAGGTAATTCATGATGGTTTCACTAATCATCATTCATTTGAATTCAAAGGCAAGAAGACTGTTCTGGTCCCCATGACACCACAAGAAGTTTATCAAGATCAGATTCATCTAAATACAAAGAAGGACGAAAACCAAAGCAATCAAACTATAGCATTAGAAAAATGCTATGCCGAAAAAACACTAAGTGGGAAGTTAAAATTATCTTTGCCTCTCATATCTCTATACTATTATTTAAGAAAGACATTTTTGAAAATGAATTTTGTTTTGTAATTTATTACATGAAATGCCATTACAAATAAGAAAAGATAATTAAAATAAGAAAATATATAGTTGTCTTTTAAAATTATTACTAAGAATATGGAAAGTATCTATTTCCCATTAAAGATGTTATTTACTATTTAGTTTCTTAATTATTTTTAATACTATATATTTTAAAATAATAATCTATCCATATATATTCAAAGAAAAAAATCTATTCGAAACCATGCTATATTTTTCACTATAATTTATTATATTTTATTTGAATATACATCAAAATAAAAGTTGAAAAATATTTTACAAATTTTATAAGAAGTTAGACACAAGATTTTTTTTTGTTTTTTACGAGTTCGTAGATTAACCACAAAAACCAGAGTCATTAAACAATGCATATTAGAGTTATGTTTTCAAAATTATAAACGGATTAGCCCGAATAATATTTTAGTCCACTGCTAAACGGGTTATATAGACAAATTATTACGAATTGACAATTTTATCTATAATCATTAGTTATTCATATTGTAACATTCAGATAAAATCAATTTTTCTTAATTTTTTAAAAAATCTTTAAAAAAATTATTCGGCGCTATAATTATGACAGATTAAATCCTAATATTCACTTATTTGCAATTTTTAACACTTGAAAACTTAATCCCTTCTTGTGATATATGCCTTTATATTTTCTTGTTGTGGAAATTCTACAATGGGAATCCCAGTTGAGAAGCTTTCTCTTTACACAGCTCTGGGAGTACGCAGAGTATTGAAGTGATAAGGGCTATCTTATTTTTGTTAACGAGATATTTGTTTGCAGGTTATAAAAGCTTAAGAAAATTAAAATACCTGGAGATTCTGGATCTCTCTTGCAATATGTTCAACAACAGCATCTTTCCTTTTCTTAATGCCGCTACATCACTTACAACTCTGTTTCTTCGATGGAACGTCATGGAAGGCCCTTTACCTATTAAAGATGTGTTTTTCCATTTGTAACGAGGTGCCTATCGAGCATAATATTCTATGTATGTTCGGTTTATTTTATTTTATGTCTTAATTGCAGTTTTTAGTTATCATTTTAATATTCTCATGGAATCCCTTTTAGATCTAAAGAACTTGACAAACTTGGAGTTGCTGGATCTGAGTCAAAATTATTTTAACGGTTCCATTCCAGGTAACATCAACGTTAATTGTCAATGTCATTTATCTTCTGAATATAACTTTTATCAGATTTGCCATCTCAAAGATCATCTTCTCCATATTACACAGCTTTAGTATAGTCTGGTTGCTTTTGTTTTCAGGAATACGCAGAGTTTCTGCACGAGTTCATGTGTGTTGTTAAACAAAACTATGGAGCAAAAGTGTTGGTGCAGGTAAATCATATGATCGATACTGCTAAAAACTTGTTTTTATAAGATTGTGTTGATATAACAATACAAGTGCTCTTGGTGTCAGTTTGAAGATTTTGCAAACCACCACGCTTTTGAGCTTCTTTCCAAGTACAGCTCCAGTCATCTTGTTTTCAATGATGATATCCAAGTAACTTCTTGTCTTCGACATTGATATCATATGACTTGTGCTTTTTTGTGAGTTTTCTAAAAACTGACTAGCAAGAAATTGTTGTCTGAGTAAAATTACAGGGTATTGCATCCGTGGTGCTTACTGGTTTACGTAATTGGTTTGCAGGTATTCCTGATTTTGCTGAAGTTTATAACTTCATCGGAGTGTCTCTGATCCTGAAACGAGAGGCAAGGTGGAAAAGCTCAAGGAAATGGATCCTGAAACGAGAGGCAAGGTGGAAAAGCTCAAGGAAATGGATCCTGAAACTTGGCAGCAAGATGTTAAGACTTGATGTTTTTGTATGACTTGTTTTGGTATGATGAAACTTGGCAGCAAGATGTTGTTTGATACCTTGTCGTTGAAAGATGAACTACTTTATAAAATTACAATTATGTATATTTGATGATTTATGAAAAACATGCTTTTAACTAGGGCCGGGACGGATCCGGATATCCGGAAATTTCAGCGTATCCGGATCCGTATCTGATGGATCTGTAGTTTTCCTATCCGGATCCGTATCAGCTGGATATGCAGTTTTTCTATCCGGATCCGGATCCGTTGATCACGGATATCCGAGTTTGGATATCTAGAAAAAAAAACCAAATATCCGTGGGTATCCGGTTTTTTTTTTTGTTTAACAGTGATAACGCCATATTTTAGCGTTTTAGTATGTTTATTTTTTATTAGTTTTCATTTCATTCTTGAGTTTTTTCCGTGTGTTTTAGTGCATATTTCTACTCATATTCTTGCATTTGCATTTTAGATGTCCTATGTTGTTTTCTGCCGTTTTTGGCTTGTTTTCAAGTGTTTAGGAGTAGCTTGGATTGAAGGAGATACTTGGAGCTTCAAGATGGATCAAAGGAAAAGCAAATGGAGCAAAAATAAGAGAGTATCGGTCTCGATATCGGTTTACACACTCGATCCAGCAACCGATCTGGATTAGGAGTCAAGAACAATGCGTCTAAAGATAAATCCGGATGAATACCTTCCCGCGCCCAGATTAATCTGAGGTCTTGATGAAAGTTGTAGACAATTGAGTCAGCTTCATTTTGGCGTTGGTTTCATGGCATTTGCATCAGCCGTTCGAGAGATACAATTAATTTAGTGAAGACATATTATTACCGGAAGATACCGTGGCAATCTGAAGCTAGTGAAAGATCGACTCGTAAGAAAGCCTTCCCTTTGGATTTAGCATCAGATGTCTTCATCAAAGTCATAGTAAATTGAGTTAGCTGTCCAATGGAAGTGGTTTCGCACCATTCAGGGGTGTGGTTAAAAAGATATGATCAAATTACTAAAGACATGTAAAGCATGACGGGTTTTGCACTTTCCACCATTCCCCACCACCACAACTTTTCCACCTTGAACCCAACTCATTCATTTTCAAGCCACCCATAAAGGATTGAGTGCTGGACACAATCATGTTGCAACATTATCATTCTTCTCTTTTCTTTTTCTTTTTCTTTTTCTTTTTCCTTTATGCAAGCTAATAGAACATTTAAAATTGTAGTAAGTGTGCTTTTGTATTGCTATATAAGGAGGTGCAATTCCTCTTGTAAGATCATCAACTCATAATACAAACACATCTCTTACTCAAAGTTTAAACACTCTCTCTTCCTTTCATTTTCGTTTTTCTTTCATGCCTATGAAGGAGTGCTCATCTTTTTCCAATTAGTGAAGATTTTCTCTTAAACTCTTCCTCTTTTCTTATTTATACAATTATGTCTTTCATTTCTGTCATTTATTTTTGTTATCTAGCTATGTGTGAGTAGTCATATTATGGGTTAAGGGTTTGGGAAGTTCAAAGATGATTGGTTGATGATTTAAGATGTTTAAAACCAGAAAATAATTAGTCCTCATGTTTTGAAAATTCTTAAAACTAGAAGTGGGTTGAAAAACCACTTCTTGATCTTTAACAAAATCGCACCAAGGGATTGGGCAATTTGTTTTGAACTCTTCTTCTCATGCTTTTCATTCTTAAACCAATGGAAATTGAAGTCTAAGGTGAATTGTGATAAAAATGATTTTGTGTTCATAGTTTATAAATCATCTAAATTGCAATTGGGAAATTAGCTTAATTTAAATGATTTGTAAAATGATTAGTATCATGGAAGTGAACTAGTCTATTTAAGTGATCATGTCTAGGAATTGAATTAATTCAAATGTTTTAAACATCATCTTTCTAAATACCAATCATCCTAGAACAAAGTACCAAACCCGAAAACCCATGTTTTATCATCTTGATTTATAATTCGATTTTTATTGCTTTCTTGTGATTTCTTAAATTTGTGCTTCATAATTAATCTGTCATTTAAATTGTCAAATTTATTTACGTTTTAATTTTTCATTAAATATTAATAGTTTTAATTATTTAGTTTCTCAAACATAAAAACCAAAAAATCAATTTCTTAGCTTAAAGAGTTTCTTGCATTCTTAGTGTATTATTCATCTCCTTGTGGTTCGATACCCATAATTACTACAACAATTGCCTTGCACTTGGGGTTTAATTAGGGATTAAAATTTGTATCCATCAAACAGCACTCGAAGATCTTTAAAATCTGAAATTCATTCATGAATCTCAAATAGTAAACAAAAGTATGATGATCTAGAAACACAAAATAACATTTACATATATCAAGTAGCTAAAGATTTAACAAATAAGAAAACATTTGAGTGATGTATCTTCAAGTCTTTGTACCATCATCTTCAGATCAGAGCCGCCGATTAAAAGCTTACATTACAACTCGGCTCAATTTCCCGGAGCTTTTGGCCGAACTCACGGTTTCAAGTGAAGAAAGAGGCAGAGATATGACGACGGCTTTTAACGGAGAAAGGTGACGAAGGTTGGAGCTTAGGTTGATGCACTTGGAGCGAAGGTGTTGGTGAAACCGGCGAGAATCTCCATCATCGCAGTGATTCCGAGGATGAGGAAAATCTAGACTCACCGGGTCGCCGACTAAGACACGACTAGATGGTGATTCACCGGTGAAATCGTGAACTGTGGAAGTGATTTTTTAGATCTAGGGTTTAGAAAAGGGGGCGACGTGAACGATGGAAGACTGAAGAAATATGGGTTTTGCTGTGTATAAAAAAAATGAGATGGGTAATGGGCTAGGTTAGGCGATAATCGGCTGTAATAGAATAATGGGCTACGTGAATAAGGACGGATAACAGATATCCGGTCTAACATAATCTTATTATCCGGATCCGGATCCGGATCCGAGACTTTACTATCCGGATCTGGATCCGGCCCCTCCGGATATCCGTTTTTTTGGATCAGATCGGATCTCGGATAATAATTTCATCCCTACTTTTAACTAATTGGTTTTGTAAATTAAATTAATTGGATTTAAAAAATATATATTTTGGAATAATATAACAATTCATCATGTAGCACATAAAAATTACTATAAAACAATATATAACAGCACAAAACATGTGCTACAAGAAAGAATATGATAGCATTAAATTAACGCTATAATAGATGCCTTCAGAATTCTGGCCTTAGTCCTTGCATGAATCTTCTGATGATGGCGTCTTCGTCGTCATAACCGTAGTGAGCATACCTCCGTAATCTTGTGAATTCTGCTTCATACTCACGTACACTCCTTTCTCTTGTTCAGTCTTGTGAATTTATTTTCCATCCGGTCTCTTGCCTCTGGTGGAAAATATTTCCTTGTGAACTCCTGCCGGAAGTTACGCCATGTGGGTTCCATGTAGCCGTAGTGTCTCTCGATACTTGACCACCAACTCTCCGCGTCTTTATCCAGGTAGTAGATTGCGACATCTTTCTTATGCTCCTCTGAACATCGTGTGGCCGCAAATCCTTTCTCCAATTTTTACAACCAAGAATCCGCGTCTAACGGATTGGTTCCTCCTTCAAAGTGTGCTAGTCCCAAACTCTTCATCATGGTTACCATTTGTAGAAATTTTGGCAGCGCGGAAATTTCAGGGAAAACAGCAACATCGGCTTGGTGATGTCGTATTTCTCGCACTACAAGAAAATAACCATTTTGCAACGATTTTTTGCGACGATTTTATTTCGTCGCAAATCAACATCGTCATTACGACGATTTTACGACAATTTTTTTAAATCGTCGTCAAATCGTCGCAACATTGGGACCAAATATTTCTTCGTAAACTCGTTGTTAAGTTCGGTCCGATTAACGACGACTTTACGACGATTCCAAAAATCGTCGTTAATTACCGACGAATTAGCAAGGAAATGTATTCGTTGAACTTTGCAACGATTTACCGACGATATATGAGTTAGGTGAACACGTTTAAGTTAACTGGTGTACGGTTAGGTAAACATATTGTAAAATCGTTGCAAAATCGATGCAAAATTCGTGGCTAATTCGATGGTAACGAAAATAAAAATCTATATATAGCGGCCAACCTCATAAGAAAAATTTCATATTCAAAACATTTACTTCTCTCTGACCAACAAAAATTGTCAATATACGAAATTAGAAGATGGATGTATAATCGTTTTGATTCGGAGGGATCGCTAACAAAGAAGTTCAGTGATGGGGTGGAGGGATTCATGCATGAGGCGGGAACTATACAAAATACGATTACCAGTGGTAAGATGTACTGTCTTTGTCCAAAATGCAAGAATAGGAAATTTATCATTACCTCGAAGGTGTAGTCGCATATATTAAATAGAGGATTAATGCCGCATTACTATATCTGGTATTATCATGGAGAGGGTCATGGGGGAAATGCAGGTAGTAGTAGTAGCAATTATCAAGCATCGAATTTTGATCAAATAATTTTAATCAATTTGATTATCATGCGGAGCATGGTTAAGATCATGATAGGATTCATGACATGGTTACAGATGCATTTCATGAAACCGTAAGTACATTTGCACCTGATCATCATGATGAGGAACCCAATCTAGATGCAAAAAGATTTTATGATATGCTAGATGCTGCAAATCAGCCACTCTACGATGGATGTAGAGAAGGGCACTCTAAATTGTCGTTGGCGGCTACGATGATGACTATTAAAACTTATCATAACTTAGCTGAGGTTTGCATAGATGATTGGGCTGATTTGATTAAAGAGTATTTGCCAGAGGACAATTTAGCTGCTGAAACTTACTATGAGATACAAAAGCTGCTTTATAGTCTTGGGTTGCCTTCTGAGATGATAGATGTCTGTGTTGACAATTGCATGCTTTTTTGGAAAGATGATGATAAGTTGCTGGAATGTCGATTTTGCCATAAGCCAAGATATAGGCCGCAAGGTACTGGTCGGAGTAAGGTATCGTTCCAACGGATGTGGTACCTTCCTATAACTGATAGGTTAAAAAGAATGTATCAGTCTGAGAGGACAACTACATCGATGAGATGGCATGCAGATCATTTGCAGACAGATGGGGAGGTTACTCATCCTGCAGATGCAAAAGCGTGGAAACACTTTAAGACGGTACACCCAGACTTTGCTAGAGAGAAATGAAATGTGTATCTTGGTCTTTGCACAGATGGATTTAGTCCATTTGGTATGTCTGGTAGGCAATATTCTTTATGGCCAGTAATCCTAACGCCTTACAACCTTCCTCCAGATATGTGCATGCAAAGGGAATTTCCGGGATTGTCACGTCTTTATGCAACGACTACTTCCTTTTGCATTTGCTGAACTTCTACCAGGAAATGTACACGAAGTAATTGCATGTAACTTTAAATTAATCACATCTGTAAACATTAATATAATATATATGAAATGAAAAATTAACAAGTCTACCTTATATGTGGTAATTGTCATTGTAGGCATTGGAGCGTTTTTTCGAGATCTTTGTACCCGCACTTTGTCAGAAGATGTTATTGCACAACTTGATGCTACTATTCTTATTTTGTTGTGCAACTTGGAGAAAATATTCCCCCCAGCCTTCTTTGATGTTATGGAACATCTACCTATCCATCTCCCTCACGAAACAGAACTTGGAGGACCTGTGCAGTATCGGTGGATGTACCCATTCGAGCGATTCATGGGACATTTGAAAC